>KK112837.1:41493-74754 GCA_000611955.2 Stegodyphus mimosarum
TAAATTTTGTTTTTTATTTAATTTCGACCCCAATATAGCGAACCTTGCCAAGAAACACCAGGCACACTCATCTCATTAAGAAGTAAAAATTCTGTAGCTACTTTACTTACTGTTTCTGATTTATTAAATATTTAGACTAATATATAGTTTTATTTTAATTACCTAAAAATTACCTTTGTGGGGGTCTATGGAGATTTCGAAAAATTATATAGGGGGCGATGATCAAAAAAGTTTGGCGACCCCTGGTCTACATAGACATATTTTAATTACACTAGGAAAGTGCTTCTTAGTGGATTCTACTATAACATAACAGGGTCAAGGTATTATGTAGATTTACCTTAAGAAAAATTTTCTGTTCTTCACGAACATTTCGTATTTATGGCATCTATTTAAAAAAAAAAAAAAAAAATCCGTATGAGAAAACATAAAATGAAGGTTTTCAAATGAATATTTTGATTTTACACTTTATGACAGCTAATATATCTATCACACAAATGTCAAAAGTAGACTGATACAGAAAAGAGATGTAGATGCTTTGATATTCAAAATGCTCAGAGTCAATATTTTTATACTCAAATTATTTTGATCTTTGTGTTAAAATATAAATGCAATTTTATCACATATATATAAGCTAAAAAAATGCTGAATTATCGATATGTGAAAATTCCAGAGAGTTGAACATAATAAAAAATGGAACTCGCATTAGAAAAGACAAATGAATGGAAAAAATATCTACTCTAAAATTATAAAATAAAAACAATCATCTTATTTGTTACCAATTTGAATAGCAAAAAGTGACACTGGGGGCAGGGGGGGGGGGAACCCTTTTCCATTTCAGTCATAAAAGGTGACATATTTCGTAGGCTTTAAATGAAACATTACTGAACTTACATGAAACATTACTTAAAACTGAAAGTAAAACATCTGATTCAATTATAAAATCCTGCATGAACATAAAAGTTGGCAGAAATGTCATCAATCACTCCAGCAAAAGCTTGAATGAACAGACGATTCTTTATTTAGTTAGATAATAAAGAGATAAAAGTATGGATACAGTATATAAAAACTTAAATTGCTTATCATAATTTTTCGTGTCATATCACCACTATTTATCTATTTGCAATGCCACAATGTTGTGGCTTTTTCTTTTTGAAGCTTGGATCCTGTAATTTAAAAAATATTCCACTTCATGTAATCCCAAATGTTAATAATTTTTTTCACAATGTGAGGAAAAAATTAGATCTTATACCTTTCTTTACAAAAACTAAACTGGTTTACTGAGAATTAATCGAATTTACATTAAACTAAAATGAACTTTTTATGACTGTGTTTTGATACCAAGCTTATAAGCACTAAACCACACTGTTTGGTGACAATGTGTATATGTTAATAGTATTACTAACTCTATAATACCATTATAAATCTCATTTATTAAATTTTTCTAAAACATTCCAGTTACTTGAATGATGGATAGTTGAGCTTTTACTACACAATATTAATATAAATTATGTTGCAGTTTTCATAAGTTTTAAATTTTATATGGGGCTCTTTGGCATACTTTTATTGGCTGGTAAAACTCAGACCACATCTTTGTTGAACTATGCAGCACAGAAGCTCGAAAAGTTTGGACAACACTGCTTTTAGAAATTTTTGGCTCGATTTTATTGTACAGGTATCAGTACATTCAAAAGATCTACTAATGCAGTTTTTTTAGTAGAAAGTAAATTACATTGTTACAAATCTCTCACAGTACCTACAAACTGTGTTATCAACTTTAGTTGTAGATGCAAATTTCTGCTTCCTTTCTTTATCTATTTAATAGATCAGAAGATTTGGAGAATTCCATTTTTTCCTTTCCCAACTTTCTCCACTCGAAAAGCAACAGTGAGGGAAAATAGCTAATTTGAATTTGTAAAAAAAAAAAAAAAAAAAATGCGCAAAAAAATAAAAATATTCGTGTTTCCAATTATCACTCACCCCCTCTCATGATTTTCTTCCGCGAACAAGCATCTGTCTCCGAAAACTTCACTAATTATATGAATATGTTTGTATCTATTCATTGTTAAAAATAAAAATAACGTGAAAATCCGAAAAAATAAGAAATATGTGAAGAAAAGTTTAAATCTGTAAATGCGAACATCGAAGGTGGTAGTTGAACTGACGGGTTACCAGGTGTGAACTATTATCGCCAATGTTAGCGGTGTTTACATTTACCGGGCGCTTTGCGGAAGTAAACCCTTTTAATACCCTTTTAAAAAAAATTCCTTCTTTCTTTGATGCCATTTTGGTTACGTTTTCGCGGAGCGTGTTGGGAAGGTTATGTAACGCCATAAAATGTGTAAGTATTACAACATAAAACGTAAATAATTAATTTAAATCTAATTGACAAATATTTTGATGATCATAATATTCGTTTTGCGGAACAGCTTGAGTATAGGACCCCATTGGCGATTTTTTGGCTTGGCGACCGAAAAATGTATTATTTTATTATCTTTTTGTGGCAACAGTTTCCCTACTAATTTATGCTTTAGAATTCTATGTTTTGTTTACAATAGGTTTTCGCGGAGCGTGTCGGGAAGGTTGCAATTGCAAAGACGTTTCACAGAAACGCGCCGAATTGGCGATTTTCAAAACATCGCCAAGCAGTGGGCTAAAGCGCATTTTCACCAAAAATATTTCATAAAATATGACAGAAATTAGCACAATTCTATGGTATACTTTATGAGACCGATGTGATAATTCACAAAAACTAGCATTTTATAAATTGAAATTTGTATGAAAGCATGAGCTCACTGCTTTTGGATTCTTAATCTTTTCAAACTGCATATTTATTAATCAAATAATGTTTTCAGATTTGAAAGAATGCAAGACGGAATGTAGTCTACAGATAATAAAACTGCATGCCCACTGATAATGAATTTAAACTATTTTTGTTTTTAATTTTCTCTACAAAATCACCAAACTGACTAGCTAAGTATGTGATGATAATATTAACATAAAAAAGAAATTTTATTATTTTAAAAGTAAGATCTTAAGCATTAATAATATAATTATTAACTGCAATATACAGAGTAAATAATTATAATTTATATTGCTTTAAATCAACACATTTTCAACTTCTTTACTAGGACAAAGCAGGATGCTGATTGCCATCTATGCCTGCTTAGTATGAGCTTACAGCCTCTGATCTCAGCGAGCATAAAGTAGTCTGTGAAGCTTTAGACCCTAGCCAAAAAAGTCTACGAAATTTGTTAAAAAATGCTACCCTGAATAAAGTTCTAAACAAGATATGCGTCTTTAAAAAAGTAATAGTAATAACTGACACATTATTCCTGCTCTAACATATATGTCATCTTATGATAATGATACCAGTTTTAATCAAAGGTAAATCAGAAAACAATTATATTAATGATCTTAACAACATTTTCTACTTGAAACAAACATTCAGCTACTTTTATTTTTTTTAGGATGAAATGTTTCTAGATTAAATCATTTGACTTGGTATCAAATTATATGAGTAACCCAGTTCTCATTTAATTCAGTTAGTTTCAATGAGATTCTTTATTACTTATTTTGAAAAATGCATCTAAAATTTCTATGCAATTAGTTATCTAAAAAAATTACATGTCTCAGTAGTTTGATTATTTTTATGAAAAAGAAATAGGTTACAAAATTTAATGCGTAATGGAATATAAAATTTTTCTATTAAAATTTTTTCATTTATGGAGTTAAGCTGAGAAAAATATTTTAATACTTTTAATATTAAAAAAAACCTACATGCTAAACAGTAATTGCATTTTGTTAATATTTCAAAAGAAATTAGCATAACCTAAGGAAGCAAATGGAATATCACTAGAGAAACTGAAAGGAGGAATACCATTAATTTAAATTAAAAATATCCTTTTTACAGAACTTAATTTAAAATATTCTATTCACTGTACAAACTTTAATAAGCATAATAGTCTAAGCAAGAAACTGCATTTCAGACAGAAGTGCTTTTTCTTTCAGCACACTATTCTTTTCAAAGCACAGATGTCCAATTATTATGTCTAGCTTTGATAAATAATAACAATTTAATAATAGGCATTATATCTACGTTTAATAAAAATAATGTATTTTGAAAAAGAATCAAAATCATACATACGGCTAGCTCATCGCTAGCTTGAAATGCATGACAAAGTGAAACGTCTGAACCTTCTCTTGTTAGGTAAGCAAAACATCTGGGTGAATCAGCTAACTGATTAAACTTGGTCACAGAACCAAGTTTATGCTCAAAAACTAAACGGCCAAATTTGACATTCACAGCTTTTATAGAACATTCTGTCACGGAGAGGAATACGGTCTCAGATTTTGGGGAACCAAGCCTTTGAATTTCTGCAATGATCCATGGAAGCATTGGTTGCGTATGCCATCGTTCCACAAGAGCTCGACCGTAATATCGCGCTATGAATGTTCTCTGATACTTGGACGACAGATCAACATCAGAATCTTGAAGCCGACTGTATTCTATTTTAGGCATTTTATTGGTAAGAAAATGTAATTTCTAAACATACAGTGTGTACACTTAGTATATGCGACCCTAAAATCTCAAGGTCAACAGGGCATTCAGAACTAAAAATATACACTATTTCAGTACTACGTTATGCCAGAATACATTGTCATCACCGCGTTGAACGTCATACTTAAATTACAAAAAAAATCATTTAAATTATCCTTAATGAACTGAAAAGTTTCGCTTTCACAGAAGCAGAAAAAATGTAAACAAAGCAACCCGGCTGAAGATAGAAGTTGAGTTGCAGTATAACTGTATAATTATATGGAAGGAAAAAGTAAACAATAAAAGAGGGGTGGAGGGTCAAGAAAATAAGATGCTCCTGTTATAAACATTTTGAGGAAAAAAAAATTGATATTTATTCTATGCAAAGGGAAAATCGCAAAAATATCCGTGCGTCTGAACATTATCAGGTACAGAACCCTTAATACGAAATATCTGTGCTGGCTTTCTTTCGTCCTCTTCGTGGATGCAGTATCAGGAATGCATTAGCAAACTCCATCATAACTGACTTCCTTTTTCTTCTCGCCGTTGTATGTTGATTATAGTGATTTAGAATGTACATGTATTACTTATGCTTCAAACTCTTTCTTACTAAATTAATAACTGTATGCCATGCAAATTACTGAGTGCGTGCCGACGGGTCTCTACACTAGCTGTTATTTCTTTTTCATTCTCTTTCTGATTTCTTTTAAATTGTCACCTTTATGATTTAAATGAAATATGGGTAGCGACGTTCACAGAAATGACTCGAACTGATCTGATTTATGGGTTTACCTTTTTTGCTTTATCTTGGTGTACGATGTCATTTGAATAATGGATTCACTTCTTCTGTTTCATTTTGATTTTTTTAAATACATTTTATCTGGTTTCATAAGTAAAAATGTGTATAATTTGCTACGAATTTGTTGTTACTCTCGTGCCAAATTGCTCTTCTTCTATCTGTCTTTCCTTTACATGTAAGCTTGATTTTTCAATCTGCAGGCAAAAAGACTTAGCGGGTGCAATCTGTTTACTTTATCTCTCTTGGTTTAATATCGGTAGTTCCTTACGTTGCATTATATTACAACAAAACAGCAGCATATATAGGTATATATAAATTTTTGACTGTTCGTACTGAAAGTTTCCGACATATTCCGGCCATCTTTCTTTCATATTTTCCTCTATTTCGCCATAGCTGACTTTTTTTCAAATTCTTTCTGGTTTAATATGGGTGTTCTATACCCCATAAATTTGGTTTTTTTTAAACTTCTTCTATCAAATCTGCTTCTATTTCTCTCGCCTAAGATTTCACAACTACTACCATTGTCTTATTGAAAATTACCCGTGGTCCTTCAGAAGCAGAAGTTTCGTCTGGTTGGTTGATCTCTACACGAAACACAGCTCCAAAAGAAACATTTTTGGAAAAGTTTCAAAATGTTGCTCATAGCCGGAACATCCGCTCCTCAGATGAATGGAACATTTCTCGGAAACCTTCTGTTTAAATCAGTGCCACTAGAATCTCGTTTCTAGGAAATGTCCCGCCTAGCCGCTATATGATAGCCTTTAGGCAATGCTTATAGTGATGAAACAGTTGAACCAATGAGTTTGGTCGTTCCCGACAAATGTTTAAAGAATATATATAGGGCCATTAAGGGAAAAATTAATAAATTGTCCTCTTAACAAGTATACAGGGCCAGCCGACGATAACTGGTCTTTAGTGACCTACGATTTGTCAGCTCCTGATATGCAGACGTGTAATGGGAACACTTACCAAGACGTATGGATCACAACTGTAGGATAATGCAACAAAAGGTGAAATAATACCGTAATGCCAAAAAATATTGGAATAAGGACATTTCTGTTGTTAAAAAATATAGTTATTTCAACCTGTGTTTAATAAAAAGACTGCATTTCAAATTGGTGGAAGGCAGTAAAAAATGTCGTTGCTTTTCCGAATGGCTCTAAGATTGCATGTAAAATAAATTCTACTGTCCAAATGGGTTGGGATAGGTTACTTTTGTTTTGATTACTGCAAAGCAAACGAGGGCCATTAGCCAAAAGGGAACGAGCCCGCTCACCGAGGTTCGAACACTAGACCGAACATCAGCAACTTAACCGCTCGGCCGCTAGTGAGCAACCGTCGAAGGGAAAGGATGTCTTCGTGAAGGACTTCCTAAAAGAAACTAACTCGTATCCACGTTATACACGTGGAAAATCACAAAAACGTCCATGCAGCCAGCTCGTTCGCGGAATTTCGTCCCAGGCCGAACTACCAGTATTCAGCGACTTTACTTCTCGGCCACTGGTGAGCCAAAAGTTATTGATAAGATTGGACTTTCGGTGTTTCCTCGTTACTTACATTAAATTTATGGGCAATAAATTAGTCATTCATGAACCCGACATATGTTTCATTAAAGAATCGGACATAATGTAAAAAATATTAGGAAAAGCGTTTTTTAAATTTATTGAATTTGCTTTGGACGTAAAAGTCAGTTGCATTTCAGTGCGTGAGAGCAATATAGTGGTAAATATAACCATGTACAATACGGAAATATTAATTTAAATTGTCATGCAATTTATGTGACTGGCTCATCGCATACTTTTAATATTTTAATTTGGGATGCTGTTTTTAATAAAACTTTATTTGGTATACTTCAAAGTAATACTGCCTGTTTTCTGCACCCATGAAAGGACGAGAAATTCTAGAAAAGGGTGGGAATATTGCGCCTAACCTCTTTCAGCGATATTCTTTGAGTAACTGAACTAAGTCGATTAAATTTCGCATAAATAATTTAAGACGTTATCGTGCAGTACCGTACCTCTACATAGTAGAAACCGGAACCTGTTGTCGGGAAACGGGTCTTTATGGTCCGGTGGCTATGAACATGCCGAATGTTTCCTAAATCCAAAAATTATCAATTGGAACCTTAAACACCGACAGCTTGACGTGGATTTCAGTTTAGTGGAAGGGGCTACCTGTATGGATAGTTTTGTAAGTTTTTCACATTTGTAAAGCAAATACTAGTCAATTTCCCTTAAAAGTCGTACACGCAGGCATTCCCTCTTTGTCAGATAGCTGTTAAGACTTTTGCTCTATTTCTGTCTATGAAATGACCTAAATATAGAGTTAATCTTCATAGGACATTGCTACAGTGTATTGTGACTGATCGCTGGTTCAGAAAACTGCATTTCTTCAAATCACCAGGCCTATGGATCAAATCCGCTAGCGCGGCTTTATGTAGTTTGGGGAAATGTTGGGGAGCCATCGCCGGAATCTGACTTTATTTGCTGTTTCTGAAGAGGTAAGTTTTTGAAGCGTTCTTATCACGTTAACTGACAAGTTTGAGGACTCGCTGGTTTGCTAATTTTAAGTAGTGAGGTACAGTGGTGTTATTTCATGCGAAAGATATTAAATCATTGTAGTTTGTGGTGTTAAAATTGTTATCTGACAAATGGAGGGAGATTGGGAAATTATGAAAATGGAAATTGAGTTATGGAAATTGAGGAACACGTGTTAAGAAGAAATGATCTCTGACAAAATGTTTCTTCTTTGACGTTTCGTGATAATTTAAACTCTGATTTTCGTACTTTTTTTGCTCGAAATAACTAATCCATTAAATAATTTACTTGCGTAAAGAAAAATATTTTCTTTTCCTTTAAAAAAATTCAAAACGATATTCGTTTTATTGAACTCTTGATAGACGTGACCTTCGAACTTTGACGACTATTCACTTACCAAACAACTTCTTGCAGAGCGCAAAAGGAAAAAGCAAATTACATTAGATACCTTCTTGATAAAAAGACAGAAAATTGGAAATACAGAAGAGACTGAATGATCTGAGATGTAAACATACTTAGAATTTTATTTATTTTTATATGTATATTCGTTTATTATGTTTCTATATTTGTAAGAAATAAATTTTTGTTTTATTGTTATAAAAACATAGTTAATAAATTTAATGATAAAATACCTGACCAATTTTCAGTCCACCAGCGGCCGAGCAGTAAAGACGCTGAACACTGGTAGTTCGGTCCGAGGTTCGAATCCCGCGAACGGGCTGGCAGCATGGGCGTTTTCGTGGTTTTCCCCATGTGTAACGTGTATACGAGCCAGTTTCCCTTAGAAAGTCCTCCACGAAGGCATCGCTCCCTTTAGGCAGATAGTCCTCGTGTGCTTTGCCATAATTGAATAACCTAACCTAACCTGACCAATTTTCTACCCATCTTCCCCTAACCCCATTATTTACATGATGAGATAACCTCGTTTAACGCTGTTTCATATTATGCTCTATTTTGACGGAAAGTATACCCCGTGTTAAACGGGGTCTTACTGTATTTCGAATTCTACTGAATTGGCCAAATATTTATTCAATGTTAGTTTGTTTTAATCATCGTGAAACTAAGGTTGAATTTCTGCCAATTTAATATTCAGATCTACGTATTTCTTTTCCATCTATTATAATAAAAGTTTTCGAAATCCAAGAAGGAAACTAAAATCCCATCTACAACCGCAACTGGTTCTTCCGTTTTTCTTGCATTCGAAACGGAGAAATTACCCTCTATTTCGTGATGCAATCCTTGTGGAATCATTATCCTATCCAGCGCAAGGACATACTAAAAGCATAAAAAGCAGGAACCAGATTCTGATGTGATGAAACATGATGATGCAAGTGAAGTAGGAAATACGAGCTGTTTCAAGGAAATCTTTTCGATCCGAGGAACATGTTTTACGAAATAAATATGCAATGGTATTTCATGCGGTTAGACACGGAAAAGAAAGAAAAAAAGAGTCGATTCATCTTCCGTTTCGAAATTCAAATAGAAGACGAGAGAGCGTTTACCTACTTTCACATTTACCTTTCCCTAATCGAAATTCTGTTTTACATATGGATTATATAAGTGGCTCTTTCAAAAGATAACTATAAATATTCTGTCTGAGTGTAATTCTATTAAATCTCCGTTTATATAACCATCAAATAAACATAATCATATTTCATCACATAATTACCATATTGTTCAAATATAGGAAAATGCTTTCCCCTTTAGAATGCCCTTCTGGGAAATACTTTGTTAAAGGCAACGCCTAATATAAATTACATATGACTCGCGTTTTCTCCCTAGGAATGACTGAGGATGGCTGTGTCATATTATTATATTTTAAAGGCAATACCTGATATAAATTAAACATGAATTGCACTTTCTTTCTAGGGAAAACTGAGGAAGATTATACCATTTCACGTTTTTTAATTTTTTCTCTTTTACCAACTGCCATTTTAGAGAAATTTTTTATACAGAATTAGTGGTGTCTTTTCTTCATATAGCATAACATTTTTAATCAACAGTCAATAAATTATCAAGATTCAGTCTTAGAAAAGAGGACGCATTACTAAATGAAGAAATACTTCTTTTCAGTGGAAAATAAAAACAAGGGTAAATATTTCTATAATAAGTTAATAAACAATATTTTAGATAAATAAGAATTATGGCAATTTTTGTTTCTCTGAAAAGAGATCTATAAATATCTTCTTCGCTTTAAAACTTAGCGCTGCAAATCTACATAAAATATGGACAAAACTTTATAAATAAATTTAAAATTAAAATTATCAAAATATAAATTGTAAACATTTTATTTTTTTAAATAAAAAATAGAATAACACAATGTGATTAATAAAAATAATGATACTAGCACGACAATATATGATGGATACTGAACTGATATCTAATGGTAACCAAGCGCAGCATATCCGACAAATTTACTTTGGAAAGTCCTAGGGGTACCTCACATAATTGAGTCTTGACTGCAGTTGTTAAGAATTATTGGAGGAACGAAGCAGGACGAACAAAAGACTCGGATTTCGAAAGCTCGAACACATTCGCAGTAGATATAGCTATGATGAGCTGGTACGCAAATAGCAATGTTTGAAGAATATCTTAGGAGTGAGAATATGTGCTATACGAGAAATGTGCACAAAGTACATTTCAGAAAATAAATAGAAGGTAAAATAAAATGTGGACACAAATTAAATACACTTTATAATAATAATCAAGGGAATACAATTTATCACTAAATTAGCCCTCAGAGGGAAAAAGGTATGTACAATGGAAGATTAAGAAAATTATACAAATAGTTTAAAAATTTCCTTAAACTAGTGCTAAAAACCTGGGAGTTAAAAGGAAATACGATACATAAAATTCATTTCATGTAAAATTTAATTTGTTGAAATATATATATAACAAAATAAAATAATTCTATCTTTACAACATGGAACTTGTTCATGCGGTTACATGATCCAAGGAAAGTGGATCAAATATTTCCACAGTGTATTTTAAACAAATCCTTTTTAGCGAGTTCACACCCAGCACAACCTGTGCTTACAAGTGACCAAATGGTTAAAATCGGCAAATATTGAGAGTTCTATCTCAGGTGAATGGGCCAGCTGCATACTGGTTTTCTTCAAAGTCCTCCATGAATACATACCTCACCTTAGGCAGCTCTCTTGTGCTTTTCCATTTTCAAATAGCCTAATCTAACCAAAACTATTTGAACATGAAAATTACATATTAAAATAAAATTTTATATTTTAATATAACATGTAATTAAAATTTTTAAGTTGTAGAAAATAGAAAATTTTGCCATTAGTGAATTTAAGAAAGTGAAACCAGTTGCATTTAAAAAAAATCAATCCTCATGTGAAAACAAAATTGGAAAAAAAATCAATTCTCATGTTAAAACAAAATTGGAAAAAAAATCAATTCTCATGTTAAAACAAAATTGGAAAAAAAAATCATTAGAACATGTGTTCTGGTTTATGCATATGTGGTAATAAATTCCAGAATGATTAATTTTTATGCATTTTTTGTTCAATGACCAAATATCTTTTAAGTAAGGACTATTTTACAGAAAATCTTAAAACAACTTCACACAAAATCACAATATTTTTCAAAGATGAAAGCTTATAAATTTTAAACTTTGTAAATAATGAGCAGACTTAATTTTCATAATGTACATAATTATGGCATTATATTTGATAGTCTGTAAAATAATATTAGGATTATTCAATTTCTTGAAATGTAAGGATGTAACAAATCCATGTGAGTACACAGATTTTAAACTACCTCTAGAAAAATGTTGGTGTTTGAATATCCAAACGGTGGAAAAACCCAGTATTGAAATGAATTATTACTGGCAAGGAAAATAAACAGATATGGGATTCCAAGGTTAATTTACAAAGATTTCATTCAAAATATTTAATTATCTGCAAAAATGAATATTACAATTCAGAATAAACTATAAAAATAATCAGGAAATATATTGCTACATCCTTGCACGTATAAGACCAATGGAAATTAAACTGGAAAATATGTAATGTTTGCTTCATTAATTACAATAAAGTTTTGAGGGCTATTGGCCTTTGTAGAGGATTTCCTGGCATAGATCTACCTTTATTCCTGCTACACACAAGAGAAAACTATAGAAAAAATTGCAAAACTTCCTATGTGCAATGGTCATATCCACTGCTGAGCCACAGAATAACATTAAAAGCACTCTGACCTAACTTACAGATGATATTGCTCTAAAAAAACCACCACTTAATTCAATCACTGAAAACTCAATACTAAATCTAGTACGTTTTAACCATCACCAGTGGCTAAAGACTACGAACTTGGCTTCAATCTTATGCAAATAGGTAAATTGCACGATTGCTTTTGCCTATGTGTAATGTGAATAGAAGCCAGTTTTCTTCAGAAATTTCTCCACAAAGACATAACTTCCTCTTACACAGATAGTTTTGCCATACTAGAATAGCCTAATATGTTTCAGTATACATTTATAATCATAAAAATTTAAAATACGAATTTGTATTTAGAATGCTAAATCTCTAGATTTCATGGCAAATTCATTTAACTGATTACAGCAAAACACGAGATGCCTTCATGGAGGATTTTCTAAAGAAAACTAGCTCATATTTACATTACAGTGAATGAAACTATGGATATATCTATGCAAGCAGCCTGCTCGCAACAATTCAATCCATTAGGATCCATCACTCATCCAAATGGCTACTCATGGATTTCATAGTTGATAACAATAGCACATAATAGACTAATAAAAAATCCAAAACTTGCCATCTCTTAGATAATTTTCAAACACATGAAGAGAATGTTTAACTTTCATCTGGATAAACCCTTTAAATCAGGAACTCTCACTACTTTTATAAGAACGCTTTCCCTCTTACATTTTTCTCTGTACTATACAGCATGCAACCCTATGATAGTATAAATAACAATTAAGGGCATGAATAAAAGTTTTCAGAGGGTGAAAGGTTTATTACTTTTAATTTTTCTAGTACAAACAGTCACTAATGGTAAATGAACAAAAGTTTCATTTTAATTTCTGCCTAATGCTTTTAATATTTGGCAGAAACTTGCAACTGTTTTTGGTAATAAATTAACTTAAAGTCTGCTTCTGTAAAAACTAATAATGTTAGTTTGGTAACAACTTTTATTCCAGAGTATTTCTTTTGGTTGATTTTTAACAGTGTAACCTTCTGTTTTGTTTGAGATCTGTGCTTGAACATTCACGTTCAATGCAATCTACTCTTCTTGTATCACAATATCAAATATCAGCTTGGAAGCAAACGTTAAAAATCTTTTACTGATTTTATATAACAATTTATCTTTTGAGGAAATGCGATCCTATTCGATAACTATCAATCACAAAGTGATGGAGTTTTTTCCAATACAAATAAGAAATCATCATTCCATCTTCATCAAGAGTTAAGTCTCACTAAAAGGTTGAAACTTACAAAAATTTTGTCACGTTATTTAATCCATAAATCGCTGCAAGCAGTTGCAGTACATTTTACCTTGTGTTCTATTTATCATACAAATTTCATATATTTAAAAAATATACTAAATAAATTTCGTGAATATTTCATGAAATTTCTTTACTCCGCCTTATAGCTTATATGAAACAGCTAATTATCTATTTTTAATAACATTTTTTAGAATCAATTACACCAACCCTTGATATTATTTACAACCAACTTCACTGAGAATCCCTGCTTTTTAAATCTTAATTAAAAATAAGCAATATTACATAAAAGACCACGGACATTAATGAAGTCAGTAAGTTTCATATATAATCATCCTGTTATCTGGAAAGTGAGCCTAACTTCATTAACATCTTAATTACTGAAAAACTATCATTTCTATGCAGGCTGTTAAGATTCTAAATATGTCTTAGAAATTATCTAGGACAAGTTTTTGTGCTAACTTATGCAAAGAGTAAAACTCTGTACCGTTTGGAGAGCTCCGAAAGATGAGAGGCATGGGAAATAACATTCAAAGAATAGAAGGTCAGTCCTGAAAGTAATGCGCCCATTTTTTTTTAAAGAAATTTTTTGAATTTTCAATTACTCAATATTCTTTGAGATACATCCCTCCTGCTTTAACACACTTGTTCCAATGCGATTTAAATGCTTAAAAAATTACATTCCTGGAAATCTTCACCGGGAGACATCCTTTCGCTACCTCTTTATAGCTAACTTGATATTTTCCAGGGTCCCCAAATGCTATCCTTTTTAGAGTTTTTAATCTTCGAGAACAAACAAAAGTCAGGCGGGGACAAATTGGGACTGAAGCAAAGCAAAAATCTCCGATAACGCTTTCTCAAGTTTAAAACAAAATTTTGCATATTGCCGCTCGAGTTTTTTTCCATCTTGATTTCAACGGAGCATATTTATACTGTGACTCTCCAGGAGCTTGGAGCTGTGTTCCCAAGACTCCACCCACCCTTCCTTGCAAGCGGCAACATATAGTCGCGGCAGAAGAAATTGGAAAGCATTACCTTCAGGACAGACCATGTATGTTAGGTGATGCAGGATACTTTGGGTTAAAATCCCAGTAATTCATCATGTTTGGATATAAAGAGTTTCGTTAAAACATAACAATCATACTAGTCATTGAAATCAGCCAACTTCCTCGATTGCTGCCAAGAGGATACCTAGTCATGAACAAGACTTCATCACTACAAACTTGAGTTCCACAGCAGCTTACATTATATATTTTACAATTCAAGAAAAATGTTGAGTGCAGTTTCAATTTCGGTATGCATGTATCAACACATGAAATCCCTACTTGCTACCCATAGCAAGAGGACAGATGCCTTTATAAAAGACTTTCAATCCTGGGGCTGGTTCATGGACATTTTTGTGATTTTCTGCAGATGTGAAACGGATGAGCCAATTTTCCTGAAGTGTTCTTCAGGAAGGCCTTTTGAATAAAGTGCAATTTTGGGGAAAACCCCCAAATTTATTAGTTTACTCTCAGCCTTTTTTTTAGTTATGACTACTTTGAAAGAAATATATGAATTCTTTACTTTTATCTCTGAAATATGCTAATTCCTTGCATGGTACTTGTACTTTATTGAAGCAGAACTAATCTCTCATAAAAATTTATAATAGCAAAATGTTACCATATGCTAACCTTTTAGTGTTTACAGTAAAACTAAATTTTTAAAGAACTTTCTATGGCAACATATTAGTTTTGTTTCAAAAATTAATCCCATACACAATTAAAACATAAAACAAATGTGATGCTCTATTATTACTTAACATTAGAATAAAACTTCCCAATAAGTAAACATGATGATTCTATGATAAGGACATTGAAAGGCAAAAAATTACAAGTGTTAAGATTCTACGATAAGCCAAGCTGCTGCAAATGTTTTGCAAATACTGATCTTTTAAAGAGTCATGGTTGAGACATCTTTATATTATTCATCAATAACACACAAAATAAATGCAACAGATACTTTATTGCATACAACTCAAAGAAAAATTACAAATATCAACTTCCTGGTAAATATGGCAGTTTTTTCCTTTCCAAAAATGAAATCTAATAGTGATAACATTTAATCTTATTACCAGGTTACAATATACGTTCAAAGTATGTTACTGCATTGTGATTTTCATATTATTATATGCAAACAGCAAAAATTATGAACATGTTATTAGTGACGTTTGAAGTATTCTTTGCTTCCCTCAGGATCAGGTTTCATTGTATCATCACCAGGTTTCCAACCAGCAGGACAGACTATAAAAAATTTAAGAATGGAAATATTTAACATTTGTACTATAACAGAACTGTTTACTTTATTTGATAGAAAAAGCTATAGTACAATCTAAGAGCTACAGTACTGAATTTTTTATTTTTTGTCAGTAAATGATGTTTTATATCAAAGTTATTTACCCTTACATTTATGTCAATTATTATCAACATTAAAAATTTACAATATCTGGTGTGAAAGACAATTACAGTTTAGGATAGGCTAAATTGCATCATGAATAGGGACTTTTGAAACGGACTTAAATTAAGAAAGCAGAAAAATAATATTCCATAGCATAAAAAATTATACATGCTACTTAACATTAAGAACTAAATTATAAATTCATTTTCAAAATGGCGAGTAAAATTTTTGAAGTTAAATAACTCTTTAATTTTCAAATTCTAAATTTTTAAATTAACACAAAAACAGTACTATAATATATAATACACATATTCAAGGGAACTAATCTATAAATAAAATTAAAGATTTTTTGTACAAACCTTCTCCATGTTTGTCTGTATACTGGAAAGCCTGTACAAGACGCAAAGTTTCATCTACTGATCTGCCAACAGGTAAATCATTAATGGTTATCTGTCTTAATTTTCCTTCACCATCAATGATAAACAGACCCCTAAAAATAAAAGTTAAAGCAGTGTAATTTTTTAAGCCAAAGTACGAATATATATACTTGGTTAGTGCAGTTTATTTAATCTCTGAAACATATCAATAAAAATAACACAGGAAGAGTCCCTGGTTTTTAAAAAAATATGCTGTGAAACAAGTTTTACAGAATTCCTACTGAAATTCAGCTCTTAATTTCCCAGATTGTACAGGATCAACTAGTAAGATTATATACCAGTACCTGAATTTAATGACTTACTACACAAGAAACAAAAAGAGAATGGACCTTAAACTATTAAATAGAACACTAGATTTTTGAAAAGGATATAACAAGTTTGGAAGAGGGAAGAACATTAATTCTTGCCAAGAAATTTATAACATTATCTCGTTTATTACAAATATTATTTCTACGATATTTAAAAATGAAACTGAGGAACTAAAGTTACATAGGTTTAGTTAAGAAAACGGTCAACATGTCAATTTATTATAATGAACAATCATATAATATCATAGCTTTTAAATTCCACTACTTCTGAATGAATTTTAAAAGCACTACAAAATTGCATTTGTAGTGAATAGTTCACTAAAAAGACAGGGGGAAAAATGCCTTAAAAACAGCAATGTTTGTTCATTTACTATTATCTAGAATTCCTTATTTGAGATAATTTGTACTTTTTTTGTGACAAAGTGCTGAAATATAAAGCAGTATCAAATAAAACCAATTTAATAATTTTTAGTACATAAAAATTATAAGACAGTGCTGAAACTTTAAAGAACAACAATCTCAAATTGCAAAATAAATTTAATCTCCCAATTTAGACATTTAATATCAAAGCATAATGAAATTTTGGAAGCTAATTTATAGATAACTGTGCATATACTAATTATTCAGACAATATAGGAATTCACCCAGCTTGTCTCTTAATATTTACAGCACAAGAATTATAAGTTCTTGGAAAATTAATGGTACATTGCAGAGCCATTTATTTAATATGAATTTAATATTTAATTTTTCGATTATTAGTTTCAACTAGAGTTCCCCCCTTTTTTGTTTGCTTTTATTTTCGAGTACACACATGACAAATAACCAAAACACTTCGGCGCATGTGAATTTTACTTAATCGCCAATTTATAAAACAGCATCACCGGCAGTAAATATGTAAATGTTAGCTACAGCCATTTATTGTCATAAAATGCTTTTATTATTTATGAACAGAACCTAAAAGAAATAAAGATAACCAGTACAATTCGGTTACAAACGAGCTGGCAACCTTTCAAAGGAAAGTACAGAAAACAGTTTCAAACAGAAAGTACTCCCAACCCCAACATTTTACTGATATATATTTAAAATACCAATTGCAAATCAGTATAAATTACATATAATAGCTATCTGCCTAAGAGAAAGAATGCCCTTGTGGGTGATTAGGACGGTAAAGTGCAGAATCAGCCCACTTCTTTGGCGCTTTTTACAAGAGTAAGAAGAATTGGATTTTTGTGAATTTCTTTTGACTTGCGTGAAAATAGATCGACGTGTACATGGACAAAGTCAAGGGAGTGCGCAGTGCCGAGTTTGTGCAATTCTGGGAGGTTTTTTTAAGTGAAAATAAGTTGATGCGGACATGGATACAGAGTTCGTGCAATTCTTAAAAACGCTCCAAGCAGTGGGCAATTCTGCACTTTTCCCAATTAATAAAAACACTGACTCATATTCATATTATATGGAAATAAACACGACTTTTTCTGCCTCTCGCACCAACCAGGCCTGTAACTGGAAATTGAGAACAAAATACCATGTTATTGGTCGCATCCAGCAGCAGATCAGACTGTACCTGTATTATGCACCAATATAATAAAGTACGGCAATGGTTCCTTACTATGCTATCATAAATGCTGGAGAAGACCGACAAATTCTATATCCTAGTTTTATGACGTATTTTTTTTTCTTAAATTTATGGTACTTTGTAACCATATTATATGTATCTATGCATACAAACTAAATTATTTAAATTTCTGCAAAGTTCATTCTTAATAAAATATTAATGAAGACACTAATGTATTATAGATAAAAATACTGGACTACTGAATTGCATAAGTATAAATTTAAAGTCAAATACTTTAAAAATTTTATATAAATAAAAGCTTCAAATTAAAAGACAGCATTTCCAAATCTTACCTGAATGATAATCCAGCATCTTCTTTGTAAACACCATAATCTTTTGATATCTTAGCATTCTTATCAGCTAAGAGAGGAATGTTCATTTTGCCAAGACCGCCATCTTTACGAGGGGTGTTTATCCTACACAAAATAAATACTTTTATCAACTATTTCACATATTCTTTTTTTTTACACTATCTGTAGGAATTTAGAAAAAACCTTTCATAAAACTTAGATAATGAAATACTATAGCTGAACTTTACGAATACAACTGCACAAAAAACTGTACATTTTAGTGAAGAATAAAGTAATTAAAAAAAAGATTTTTTTGATTTTTTATCTTGTAACACCTCCGATGTATAGCAAAAATCTTATTTTGTATTCTAAAAATTAAAAATTCTCCTTCCAAAAAACACCCAGACCAAGTTATATTGACTACATTATTACAATATCAGGTAGCCTTCAAATATTTTACCATTTTTATCCTAAGGATTTTCTTTCCTTTTACTCAAATATATAAAACACAATGGTTTAAAAAAAAATTTGTAAAACTAAAGTGTAATACTTTTGCAGCTAAGAAGGCTAAAGGATTACTAGGTTTGGCGACTCGAAGTGGAAAAACTGCCAATTCTTAGTTTAAACTTACCGAATATAATTTCTTAACAGAGATTTAAGATTAGATTTCATTTGAATTACTACAATCTTAATCAGAATTAATTTCATGCATATAGATACTATTTTTAACTAAATTTAAAATTTCATCAATTTTCTTATTACCAGTTATGGATTACAGAAACCCAATAACACAGAGGCATCTTTCAAAAGATTTACATTTCTCCTTCAAAATGACTTATTTTAGCCTATATGCCCTTCTCAACAGTGATTCATGTTACTTCTTTGTTTCACAAATGCATTAGGTTCTGTAAAGGAATGAAAATTATAGTCATCATTGTAACTGATAAGAAATCCAGTTTCTCCACCTTTTTAAACTAATTACTACACTACTCAAGTATTACCACGTTTCCCTGTGTCTTTTTAATGGAAAATTCTGATTTTATAATATAAAAATATTTGTGAAATTTTCCCTTTTCTCAACGTGCAGAGAAAAAGCTTCCCGAAAATGGATTTGTTCACATAGTGATCGATCATTTTCATTTTACCAACAAAAGATAGACTTAAAACGTAGATCAGAGTGACCTTTTCCCTTCCAACTGTTGAAATGTACACCACCCTAATACAAGTAACACAACCTAATATATCCCAGAAAAGCACACATGAAACATCAGTCTACAATTTCGTCAAGTCAGCTTCACATTAACATTCTATACTTATCAGAGAATTAAGGAGTAACACAGACCTTGATAAGTTACAGGCAAGTAAAAATAGAGAAGATATCTTGTTAGATATAACAATATTAATATTACTACATGTTCTTACTGGAATGTACTTTCAAAGAAATAATATTGCAAGTTACCTGCAGTTTATGTTCAAACTTGTATTTATTATAGTTTTATTGCAATCATGTCTTTCCAGAAATTATTCTCATAATTTTCCTCTTTCGATTTTCAGATAAAATTAGTGAGGAAAAAAGAGGATAGAAAAGTAAAAGAGAAATTAATACTGCATTTCTTTAACAACAGAAAAATGTATATTAGCTTCAACCTGTTAGAGAGAAAGAATGTCTTTTATACAGGACTTTGAACTGGTTTGTGCCTTTACATTTAACAAAAATGCCTTCCAAACAGCTATGACTAGCACAAGGTTTATCACCATCCAGTGTAAATTCCAAATTCTGCAGCCTAGTTCATTCTTCAATTTTGAAAGTTTTGCTGTTCCTAAATTCTACTGCACTCACTCCTGTAACAACTTGAGGCCCTTAAGTTAAAACTACCAATGTTTACTAGTCTCCTCCATTCTGTTACTACTGGATGAATAAAAGCAATACAGCAAACATTAAGCTCCAAATGCTACAAGAAATTACAAGTTTCTCTATTTCAATTTAACAATATAATTTTATTATGGGATAAGAAACTTACAAGTTAGTTTTCACACTCAAAGAGCTAAGTTAAATTATTTCTGATGTGGAGTAAGTTATAAATTATGCAAATTACTAATGAACTCGACTGAATTTTTAGGCTTGGGTATTTGAATGCAACAAAGTATACTATTTTTAACTAAATTTTAAATTTCATCACTTTGCATAAGAGAATGGATGACTTTGTGAAGACTTTCTGAAGAAAACTGCTTCTTACTGACATGACATGTAGAAAACTATATGTGTATTATAAAACCCCCTGCAGGTAGCCTATTTACCTAGTTGTTGAACTGTTAATATTCAGCAGTCTTAAACACTCAGCCACTGATATTACTTTTTAAACTCAAGGTTGATGTCCTAAGTAATTTCAAAGTCGACGATTAGAGATAATTTTTCTAGGAATATAAACTGATCATGTTATTTTCTAATATACGCTTAAACGATGTTCCCTTAAAAAATCTAACAACGAAACTTGAAACAGACGAGTTTATTTAATTCAAATATAAATTTGAATTTATTCAATGTAATTTTTTTATATTTAATTTTACATATTAGAATTTTCAAATCAACTTGTAGCATAACTTTTTTCCTACATAATAAAATTAGAAATATGCAAAATTATCCTAGGTTGAGAACAACTCAAAAGTTTCCATAACAGTTTTAAACATTAACACATAATATACAATTCAACCAGAAGTGTGCAGAAGAGAATTTTGAGGGAAGAATAAACTGCATTAAAGTTTAAGTAAGAGCTATTGTTGAAATTCAATAATAGAATTAAGTCCCTGAGATAACACTGGCAACCCCTACAAAATCGAAAAAGTTACAAAGAACAGAACTACATTAACAAATTTTGAAGAGGCATAAAAAGTTTTACAATCAGACCTACTTCGGAAATTTTTTAGAGCAATTAATTATACATTAAACTACTTACACAAAATGTTAACCCATCAGAAATTTAATAAAGACAGTAAATACTAAATTTAATATTTCTATCTTTAAAATTTGAACGAGCATAGTAAAATATACATAAATATCAAATATATATTTTTATAATTACTTAACAAGTCATTTGTCATAGTTCAAAAGTTACACTCTTTTATGCTTAACTTATTCATCAATTCAAAATATCTATTTTGTAAAAGTCAGGTAAAGATATATAAAAAAAAATAATTCAGTCACTATAATCTTCATAACAAAACTTGCACAATTACAGAATTTCTAAATTTTTATGGGCAGAATTTCCCTTCTCCCTGTATTAACCAGATTTGTAGAAAGTTAAGTACACAGACGTATTACGAAATAACCATTATATAGTTTTTAGATTAATATGAAATATATTTCTACTCTGTCAGAATTAATATACAGTGTATCTAACCATATGATTTATTTTACTGCCAATAGGAAATTTTTCTTTACTAGGATTAATATTAACATACTACTTCACATGCATTTCATTTACCTTGCCATTAACTGGTAAATTAGCAACACCCAGGCTTTTAAGACAACTTCACACTACATATATCTTATACTTTTCAACTTCTAAATACAACCTAAAAGAATAAATCAGCATTATATTTCATTAAAGATGTACACTTACCAGGCTAAATGTGAAAAGTGGCTATCAGTTGAACATGCAATAACTTCACAATTTATTTTACGGAATTCATCTGCTCGGTCTGAAAATGCAATGATCTCAGTAGGGCAGACAAATGTGCTAAAAAAAAGGCAAAAGTTGGAATTATGTTAAATAACTAATTAAAACAAAGCATAAAATGGAATTTCATTCTTGATACTTACAAATCCAAAGGATAGAAAAATAAAACAACATATTTGCCCTTGTAATCTTGTAATTTTAAGGTTTTAAAAGCTCCGTTGACTACAGCAGTTCCTTCGAAATTTGGTGCAGGTTTAGTCAGCTCAGGAGCCATAGCTGGCAAAAAAAAAAATTTTTTTTTACTTAACTGCAATACAATATTAAAAAGATTCAATGTGAAATTAAAGAATTACTTAAACAACAGCAATTCGTTGCATTCTAATGGTAAGTTTCGCTATACTACGTGCTTATTGCTAGTCGCCGGTTTCCCACATGAAAGCAATTCACTTTACATTTAAATTCTAACTAAATATGTATACTGCAGAATTAAAAGAGTAGTACAACAAAAAATGAAGAAAAACTCACTTTCTCAATGAAAATATTTGATGCTATAAGTAACTACTTTTAACAAGCACGTCAAGCTAACCAGCACGTTCGCAACAAAGGAATGAGAAGTAGTAACACAGGTTTTTCCGCCGGATATTATATAAAACCGACAAACAACTGGTTGACACGTGACTTCTAGGTAATTCGTTGAATTACCGAGAAGAATAGTATACAGAATAAATGATTTTAGGATTTCTGAAACTTTTAATTAAATAAAATTTCAAGAAAAATAGGAAAAAAATATTTGGATTAAAACCGCAGAAAGGTTTTTCAATAAGTTAAAAAATTATACTGTTTGAAACGCAAAAAGAAGTAATGGTTATGCAACGGTAGGAAAACATTTAACAAAAGATTAACAGCAAATTACGAACTCAAAGAATTATGGTAAAGGAATTAATAAAATGAAAATTTTGCCTTACAGGAATAGGTGAGGATATATTATGCAATCAAAGAATTTTCTCATGTTATATACAGTATTGACGATCACTCAACAGGTTATAAAAAGATTTCCAACTTCAAGAACTTGCAAAAGCAATTTGAGAAAACTGTCGAATGTCTGCGGAATTATAGACACAGGTTTTTACACACAGGAATTATAGACACATCATAATTAAACCAAATCACCAATCAGTAATAATAAAAGGGTTACCAAGAAAGTATTTTATTATTATTATTGTTTAAGGATCTTTGATATTATTTGATTAAAATAAACCACTGCTGCTCTTACCCTAGTTTTTTACTGTTTTCATCCGCATTTTAACGAAAGTAATATAATATCTTATTGTTCTGTGCTTTCTGACTAATACATTTTAAGACATAGAGAAAAGCTGAAATGTTGCTGTATTGCTATTTTCAATTTTTTCGGTACACAAATTTCTTCTTTTTTATGTCAGCAAAGATAAACAACTTAGCTTCAAGTGAACATTTCTTTTTGTTGTAACATATTTTGTGAATCGGGATTTATTTTAATATTACTGCTTTGAGATTCTAGGATTTAGAAATATAGATATTATTTTAACTGTAGCTTGAACTAATTCTTCAAAGAAGTCGTTTAATTTCCGCTTAGTTCTAAAAGACGCTGCAGAAATCAAGATGCTGTTTACTTGTCTTAGGCTTGGACCCGCCTTTTTATGACGTAATACTAGCTACGCCTTTTTCTACAAACAAGTTATAGTTATATTTCATACTTGAAGAAAATCTAAATTACATTTTAACTGAGATGAAATTTTAGGCTTATATATTATAAACCTAACATTTCAACTCAGTTAAACTCACTAGACGAGATTTTTTTATTATCAATCGACTTTATTATATGTTGTGTGCTATTATTAACATTTAATACAACGAATTAACTCTCAAAAATGCATTATAAGATTTACCAAACGATTAAATATATTTAATAAATGATTTAAAATATGTAACCGTAGCTACTAAAAGAGAAGAAAAAAAATGAAGGAATGTATCTGATGTCCGTGCTTCGGCGTTATGGATAAAGTTGGATTTTAATTTTTTTACCAGTTTGAGGTTTTTACCTGAGTAAAAAGTGCCTGATTGAGTGGAGAAAATTTTGATCGCAAGGTCGTGAACGTCTTTTTTGTGGATCGAATATGAAATTGGTAGAGCGAACGAATTATACAGATGGTTATAGAGTTATATGAGGCGAAAGCAAGCAAGATGTGTTCGAAAAGATTCATGGGTTGCGATGAGTAAATTCAGCACGTACGGTCTTTGTGAATTACTTACATGTATAAGTGCAGGAATGATTCTATACGACCTAAGATAAGAATAATTAAAAAGACTGTGATTACTGCTTAAAGCCATAGGTGCAGAGTTATTTTTTGAAATAATTAAAGCAAATAATTTTCCTCGTTCATTTGCGATTTTCGCTCACTAGAAAGCTTTCAGCTGCCTGGAGGCCGAAAGACATATTCATTATTGGAAAGTGGAAAATGTTTGCAGTTCGAAGATCTGGACACATATACTCAGCCGAAGACGGGACTGAAGGTAAGTTTTATTTAATTATGATTGGCTAAAGTGAAATAAATATCTGATGTACGCCAAATTTGGTGATTTCATTCTTAGATAATGACATTATTAGCTTTATTGTTGTGGTTGAGTCACTTTTCTGGAAACGTTATTTTTTTAGAACTCGAATCAGTGGAGTGATGTGATATTTCTCTCTCTATCATTTGTTCTGTATTTCTGATTGTTATCTGTTATTTTTAAAACGGCTTATTGTTTAAAGGTTAAAAAGGTTTAAAGGTTAATAGGAATACTCTTTTTTTTTTTTCCCATTACATTGGAGTGTATGTTGAAGTTGCAACTGTTCTAGGGGGATCGTGATCATGACTGCGGTCAGTGGCGAGACAGTTCTCAATGCCCAGGTTGTGCGCAAGCCAATTGTACAATTCTCTGATTTTTTTAAGCGAAAACTGATCACTGTGTACACGGGGAAGACAAAAGTATTATATCGTATATTATGTGCAATGTATAATTTTTCTATATTTAATTTCTACTATTGTATTAACTGCAAATTGTATTTTTAATCATCATTTTTTGTGTTTTAAATTAGTTTTTTTTATAGTTTTCTTTTTGAAATGTTGATATTGTTTTTCGACTTATGAGAAATATCAATAGTTTGATGATCTTTAAGCTAAAAGTCGAATCGCGAAAATCGTAAACTTGCGTTCGGTAAGCAACTTTTATATTATGAAAATAATAATGCAAAAGTTACTTATCGAGTGCAATTCCAATAGCAAATACCGGTTAGTCCATATTTTAGAGTGCTTCTTGGATTATCGCCAAGTAATTGTTTCATTTATTGCCAAATTGGTGTTTCATTTATGGTAATCTGAGTAGTTGAATGTTATGGAAACCCTATTATGACGTGATTGGTTGCGTGATTGCGGTGAATTTGACTGATGGCAAAATATTTGTAAGGGCTTATTTCTACGTTGGATGTCAGTTAGGAAGTACTTTGCTTATTTTTTGCTGTACAACATAAAATGGCTGTACGTGATGAAATTAATGTGAAGTTTCTGTACGATTTGGAACGAAAGGGAAAAAAAGCATTAATTGACTGGTGTGTAAATAAAGGTTTACTTAGTAGTTATTATAAGTATCCTGTTTATAAGAAGGAAATGCGTATAAGTAAAGATCGTTCAAATAGCTTTGAATGGGTTTGTCGCAAGAAAGGTTCATGCAAGAAATGCCCCTTATGCTCTTATTTTTGTGAATTAATGGGGTGGGGCAGTATGCATATTCTAGTTCAGATAATTTTAGAAAGTTTTTGGATGCTGTTAAGGAATTTTGTGCGTCACAGACTGAAGACACAGAAATTTCTAAGTATGGTAACTCGATATTTCTTTTTTGTAGTGCGTATATGCGATAAGCTGTATTTCCTTTTTCCTGTTATTTCATTGTGTGATTTAAAACGCAGTTGATTGAGCTTCGATCGGCTACAAATTTTGTTCAGTTTTGGTGTTTAGTAACTTTGTTTTTACTTTATATGACGTCATCATTCTCCTGACTATTTAATTTAAGTGAAAATAAATCGATGTGTACAAAGACAAAGACAAGGGAGTGCGCAATGCCGAGTTTGTGCAATTCTCTGATTTTTTTAAGTGAAAATAGATCGATGTGTACATGGACACCCAATTTGTGCAATTCTTTAATATGTTATTTTGGTTTTGTGTAGCGGCCATCTTGAAATTGTGCCTTTCTGGCCAATTTTCGCGAAGTGGCACCCTCCATTATATTTTTACCCAAACACCATGTATTAAAATAATTGGGTACGCTTCTGTTATCGGGACCGGCTTCACTAATGTATGTATGCATGCCTGTATGTATGAATGTATTTGTTCCTGTATGCATGCATATAGGTACGTAGATATGTATGTGTGTGTATGTACACACACCTGTACCCATATGCATACATACATTTCTTAATCTGGTCGAGATAACAAAAGAGTACTATTAATTGCATAGTGTTTGATAATGTAATTGCACATGATTCTATATTTTTCGTTTCAAACATTGAGTATTATTATAAAATTGTGGTTTTTATTTTCGTACCTAATTTTCCTTATTGTGAGAGATTAGATATTTGCCAGTTATTGATGTACGGGGTACTTACCTTTGAAAAGACAGTATAATATTATTTAGGAACCCAAGAAATAATGAAATGAAAGCTACGTATAATGTTAATTTGTTGTGAAAAATTATTTTTCTTTTTTCATTAATACTTTTATTTCTTATGTCGTTTTACATTACAATGAATATTGTCTACATAATAGTATATAAACAATTTTGTGTAGCAATAAAATCATTTGTGAAGACGGTAGAATTAAAGAGCCTACGATGTAAATTTAAATTAAAAAATCCTCTGGAGCTATCTCAGAGAAAGTTGCTGGTATTCACAAGCAGTGGAGCAATTACTAAGCCAGAGGTCCTATGATGCCCACAAGAGCATGCACACGCCCTGACCCGTGGAATCTTGCCTTCAATTCTATTCTTTTTCCTGTGCAGATTACTCTATATTTATCATCAGAGAACGCACTCGGGCTGAACTTGAGGGCAGAGGCAAAGAGATCTAGAAAATCTTCGCAGAAAAGTGCAATGCTATCAGGCTTATGATCTCACAGCCCAAGTCGAGCTCTTCTGATACTCAAGGAGAACACAAATACAAACAGGAACCTACGCGTCTAGCTAAATAGCAAGAATGTCAAAATCGTAGATCAGATGAAGTACCTCGGTTTCATTTGGCATAAAGGTCTCACCTGGTAACCTCAAGTAGCATAGGTACCTTGTAGGCACCTTGTAGTCGTAGGTATAGTGTATGTGGATTTAATTGCATTCTTGATTTTTTTTATATATTGTATTTTTACGTCACTTTGTAATCGTATGTGTATTTGTATTTATAAAATCATGTTCTACCACAGGTCCGTCAAGTCACATTGTCAGTATAACCCTGTTTGGCCATGTAGTTAGTGTTGTTAAATTTACAATAAACTCTCGGGGCAGTTTTCTGCAAGTTCAGAGAGCTGGCGCTTTTAGATAAGTGGAGGGCGGAAGACAATTATCTGTTTACCTACGTTAGTCACCAGGTGTCCCCGCCCTCCGTCACTTGTCCTAGTATTGGAATCATTTCTTACCTAAAACATAAACACAGTACATCGCAACGAACATAATGTATTTCTGATTTAGTCCCAGCGCTTTATTGTTGCCGGCATTCGGCTTCATTTAGGTATTAATCTTGCAGCGCCATCTACATTTGACAATTGTAACAAATTTTGGTCTGAGAATGCTATTTTGGATTTACTATAGCAATGTTGGCCGATCGATGGAACCAATAAAGATCTGCCAATGTCTTTGCAAATCTTCTAGTGGCAAGACCCGAAATGATGAAAATTTATTGAACCGTGGCTTGATGACTTAAACGATCAGAGCAAAAGTGCACTTAGCCTCAGACATTGGGAAGCCATTTCTTTTGCACGAGACGAATGAATCCGCCACATTATTTAATTAATAACTCAATGGTAAAAAAAGCGGCAGATGTTAAAATTAAGCTATTTATAATTGAATTCTGAATTCAATTCTGGACATTGGAATGGAATATCTGTGCATAATCCACTCCAAGTCAGTTGATTTTGCTCCAGCTGCTAAGTTCTAGCATTATTTGGCAGTGTTTGTTTTCATCCTGGGTAATAAATATGATGCTCGCAATTCACTTCTAAGTCAATGTGCAGGTGGATATTTTTACAACATTATTTTACGCATCTGCTCTTGAAGATCTTTACTAATATCCCCATATATATTTTAGAGGAAAAAGTTACATAAATCACATTAAACAGAAAGGAAACTTAAAGTATGTTTTATAAACGAATTTAATACCTGCAAAATATTCATTTCAATAAACAGAATACAACAGTTCAATTTTAATAACTAGGAATTTCAGCAAGTAAACAAAAAGATACTCTTACAACAGAAATATAATTTTGTTGATCTGAAATACAAAGGGGATAATTTCTAAAATTATTCAACATCTTACTCTTGTTCTTTTTTATCATTTAGTACAAACCACACAGGAGAATAACAGTTTCTTTTTGGCTTGACCATCTGTGATCGTCGCCCAGTCTGGAACTAACGGACTGGAGGAAGTTGTATCCGTGTCGATGACAGGATCTTTATCTAAACAAATGAAAGTTGTCGAGATGCTGTCCTTAGCCCCACTCATAAGTACCCCTTCGTATATCAAGTCCCAGTCATTGGGACACGCAGATGTTCCGATGAATGTCTGCGCTGTTCCTCTTGCTCCCAGTCGACAAGTGGAACAATACAAGCGAGATCTCGGCTCTTTGGGAAACTCAAAAGAAGTATCTGGGGATGAAACGGATTCTTAAGTTTCATTTTTTTAAGCTTTTTTAGAATAGCGAAAAATATGCCTTAAAATGCAGCGTAAGACTTTATAAGGTTTAATAAAAAATGTTATGGCCAAGAAGGCATCTTCGGAGAAACTCGTGGGATTTTACTTACTTAATTCAGTAATGTCAGTCAGTAAATTCAGTCAGGATTTAACATAAGACTACAGAACGTCTTAGAACCCCACGAACTCTAACAAGCGAATAATCGCTTAAGTGTGTGAAAAAACACTTAAGAAGGATTAATTACGCTTTATTTTTCAGAATAGTCAGTTTTCAGTGGTGAAGCATCGACTTAGATAGTACTCTTACTCATTTGCATTCACTGCGCTTCTGAATTTACATTCTGGCAGGAAATTGTAAGCTGAAATTAGAATAACATAGGAAAGAGACAAAACTTAAAATAATTGTTAATAAACTTAGAATAAACCTTACAAACTTTTCCTGCAGCCTCAATACAATCTTATTTAACATTCGTTCCTTACTTCAGCTGTTTGCCGTTTGATCTGTTTGCAAGAGCGGGATGTAATACTTTATTCAGACATTTATGATATAGTTTGAAATTTCTACTCAGAAAACTGAGAGCGAATGAGCCCTGACTAATCAGAAATTTAAAACCCTTACGCTTTAAGACATGACAAAAATGCAAGGAAAGGTACCTTTTCTCCGAAAATCGCAATGCCAGACTTAATGCAGTTTAGCTGTCTAAGAGAATTTCTCTTGTTTAGTTAGCTGATCATTGAATTTTTGCATTTTCATAAGATATTCCCGAGTGAATACTTTTCTGCTATTCCTGAGAGGGGAAAAACAGTCATGTGGAGATTTGCACCCAAATTAAGGAGTTGTTACTTGATTGTGTTACGAGCTATGATGTACGGAACTGGAGTGAGACGAGGAAAAACGTTATGCGCAACTGAGCAGAGTTAACAATCCAACTGAAAAGAACAAAATGTAATGGGTCATTAATGCCCACACATCATGCCTGGTATGCTTCTTGTGAAATGATTAAAGAATGTATTCAAACCCTCTGGCTGGGATGGGATACCTCATTTTGACATGATCTTGAATACAAACACTAATTTGGAATGTAAATGAAAAAGCTATGATGAATATTACCTATCAAAATGGCAAACTTATATAACGTACAGTTTTCAGCTGAAAGAGAAAAACGGTAATAGACAAATAAACACATGAAAGCAATCACAATAAACACGTTAGCAGAGGAAAGGACTCAATCACACGCACGCTCAGCGCCCGAAACTTGAATATTGTTGCGTTCTAAGGGTTCGTGGATTTGAGAGTATCCGATGAAAACACGATGCAGAACAATAAAAAGCACAATTTATTTACAATAATCACTATTTACAGCACAGTTCCAAAATTACCTTTAAAAACGTCGAAGATCTACAATAAATACGCTGAAACAATCAGCAACACAGCTTCAGGCTGTAACTGTAAAGGTAGCTTCACGGCAACACTAAACTTATAATAAACACCGTGGAACAATCACCAATACACTGTCAAGCTATACTGTAAAGGTAGCTTCACGGCAAAGCACTATCCGGATCGCTTTCCGTTCACAAAACTCTCGCGTAGCATAGCACTCACAGTAAGCAGCTATTCTCCCAATGCCGGCTCTCAGAAACGCAGGGGTTTATATAGCTTTTCCTTAGGTTCCACACGTTTCGAGAAATATCTCGACAGGAAGTTATTCTAGAAGCTTCCCGATTGGACCATGGGATATCGCCGATTTGGTTGCCAAATGGGCGATAAAGTCGCCAGTCTGGCAACCCTACCACACACTATTTTATGGCAACCCTAGTGCTATGCCGGAAAGCTTACATACAGGCGCAACCGCCGAATTTTTCGCAACAATATGCTGTATGTAGGAAATGTCCTTGTTAGGGGCTAAATGAAAGATGATTTCGATCATTCGTGACCATTTCTTAATGAGTATCCGGTCAATAAGTTTGTGTGTATGGAGAGATTATATCAGTTGGTAAAACTGTGGTATTTGTGAAGAATGAATTAAGCTCCTTTTATCTGTACTTTCTACAAGAACGCCATCAAAAACGTTAGGATAAATGGAAATATATTCATAGCAAGAATTAAAGTAAAGATAAAAAATAAAAATAAATCAAAGAAAAAAGTAAACAAATCCCAAAAAGTGTTTTCTAGTGTACTGAATAAATTTTGATTTTTCAGCGCAAGGTTCTCTGCATTGGGCGCCTCATACCTTAGCTTTACTTCCGCTCCATCAGCCGTACTGCTTAGTAGGTTACCAAAATTACAGAAATTACAAAGTTTTATTAACTGATGAAATTCTAGAGGATGATTCCTTGAACAACGAACAGTTTTCATCTATTTTCAAACGGCTGATAAAAAGGTAAACAAGTTGAGCACAACATGTTTACAAGAAATACACTACTCAATATTTCAATGGCAACCACCAAGAAGAAAAGATAGTAGAAATTTGAAATTTACAGGATATATAAATATGTTAATCTTATGCAGACTAAAAATTGGAAACGAAATATACCGATCATAATTTCGATTTTTTCAGTATGGAATATGAACAACAGGTGTGGAAGTACATTCCCCTAGTTGTCTTGGCATGCTATTAAAAAGGTCATTAACACTTATTTGAGAAAATTTTCCTCCGCTGAAAACACTCAGGTAAAATTGCTTTCCCACCAATAAGCATAACTCTGAGTTGTAAATGTACCAGGAACGAAGACTAGAAGAGTTCATCTAAGATGCATTATGCCTCTCACATCATTATTTCACAAGCAAACGGTAATCCAATAATTAGTCTGAGAAGAAGTTCATTTCTGGCTACCACTCGTTCTCATCCGACTTAGTCGTTTTCTTGCAATCATACATATTTCTTGCAATCTGTTATACAGCAGTTGAACAATGGTGACATTTCAATCTAAACTCGTGGTAATATACCGGAATGTTAAACTAACAACTCTGGGTTCAAAGAATTCCTTCTTTCTCCGTGTGCATTAGGAAATGATAAAATGGCATGCCGTCATTATTTTATGGTTTTATTTTACAAAATAGTAACTCAAACTTTGAGCAACAATGAATAAACGGACAAAATAAATGAACTCATGAAATTAAGGAAAAATTTCACTGTACATGTTGTTTAGGGTAAAAGCATTGTTGAACATTGTTAAGCATTGATCAGCTGAGAGCGTCTACGTAATATAATTTTTTATCTTTCGCCTTTTCTGGTATACGATATTATGGTGTAGCTAACAAGAATCCACTACGTCAAAAGTTAGGTAAAATATAGAGATTTAATTGGAGGATTTAACATAGAAATTATTTATGACTTTAAATCGTGCATGCAATAATGGATTTTTCTTATATTGTTGTAAAGTAAACAATGTATACCATACATATAATATTTTACATAAAAAAAAAAGGTAAAAGTGGAGTTTAAATGCATGTTTACAGTTTCCTTCCTGTGAAGGTCCTAACTATTATGCATTTCGAATAAAGTCGAACTCAGCAATTGCGCATATCGTCTGTTAGTTTGTAAGGTTTATCCTAATTTTATTAACAGTTATATTAAGTTTATGCATCTTTCCTATCTTTCTAGTTTCAGGTTACAATTTTCTACCTGAATATAGTTTCAGAAACGCAGTGAATGCAAATGAGTAAAGAGTAGTATTTAAGTCGATGTTTCACCGACCTCGTGAGAGAGAGTTTGAATTTCTGACTAGCGCGCGTTGCCTTTTTAGCTACGTCTCTCTAGCTATTGCTACGCTCGGTTCTACTTTAGGCCCTGGTTTGGCTTCGCCGACTTAATTGAGATTTAGGAGCCAACTACTTAGAATCTTGATAGCTTCGACTATATCTTCAGTCAGCTTTAGTTAAGTTTAATTTTACATTCATTTAAGTTCAAGCCCAAGTGGAGGCTTTGCTGTACGTTCCGAGTTAGGAACTGATTGTATTTATTCTGAGAAATAAAGGCCTCTGTTAACACGCTTAAGCGATTATTCTCTTGTTAGTGTTTGTTGGGTTTAAGGATTGAATACTGAATTAAATAAGTAAAACCCTACAAGTTTCTAAACTTTGTTCTATTTATCTTTTCAGAATATGCTTTATGCCTTTTGAGTTTTTAATATTTTACATATATATAAAATTTCTGTATTATTACAAATGCATAATAT
>KK112837.1:74814-89648 GCA_000611955.2 Stegodyphus mimosarum
ATAATTGCGAATTATTTATTTATATATATTTATATACATAAAGTATTTTATCTTTCTGCAAATTGGGATTATATATACAAATTTATACTTTCTCCTAAGGAAAATTAACAGATTTCCATTTGCAACAAGCAGTTAAGTTTATTTGCAGCTCAAGCTTTAAATAAAACCTTTATCCTCTTTAGACTGGCTACTTTTCCAGGAAAAGATAAAACTCTGTAGATAATGCGAAGAAAAGCGCTCGTGAGACGACTGTAATTTCCTTTTTGCAAAGTTATTCATACTAGAGCTTTTGTTTAATACATAACTAAAATGATCTAGATCGAGGGATATAATTAAACATTTTTGCATTGTTATGACTGCACAGTTGATGGTAAAACGTACTAATAATATCGTTGTTTACTAAACTGATGGCCTGCGTCAATATTTAGCAAATTTAAGTACTATGATAATAACAGTGAATATTTCAGTATCGGCAAGCAAAATAACAAACGCAATTAGATTTTCTTGATACATAAAATTTTGTAAAACAAATGAACTTAAGATAGTGGTCTCAAACAAGCGGCCGCAGAAGCAATTTTATGCCGCCCGCGAATACATTTCAATTATGCATTTTTTGGAAATACCATATTGCAAAGATTTCAAGATTTAAAATTTTTTCGAGTTTACATTATTTTCATTACCACTAAAAAGAATCATCAATAATGCATCAGAAAATCTATGAATGGAGTTAATTAATTTACAGTGTGATATAAATTTTATTGAGAGATGGTGAATAAATCAATATCTACCAGTCTCTGACAAAGACTTACATCGCAAGTATGACATGTATCATTATTTGACAAGTACGAATTTTTATTCTTACTTGTCAAAAAATAAACAAGCTCAGTTATGAATTTTTGAACCAAGAATGATCCCTTTGTTTAAAAATACATTTATATGCAAAGATTTTTCTCTTATAGTTGAAAATTAATAAGAAAAGAACCCTTTTTTATTGACCGATGAGCATCTGCAATCCGTGATGAAGATAATTTCTAACAGTGTCTCTGGCAAACAATTTTTATTTACGGGTCAAAAAAAGAATATTAGTGAACGAGAGGAACAGACCAAATAGCCATATGTCTTTCACGTTTCTTCAAATAATGCAAATTTTGAGAATAAAGATTAGTAGCACTTGAAAAAATGTCTCTGAAAACTTCGAAAGGTTTCATTATTTTTTTATTTTTAGTTTAAATTAAAGTAATTTATTTAATGATTAATTAAACATGTTAGAATTACACGTTTTTGCAAAAAAATCGAAGCACCAAGAAGAACTTTAGCGACGGTGACGAAATTCGGCATGCAAAAACATTTTGATCGAACGTGCAAATGATCAAAGTTTAAAGCAAATGAACAGGAATTGCTATCACAGCGCGCATTTCTAGTGCGCAATTCGCAAATTATAAAACCAGTAACAGAGGCTGAAAATTTATCTTTTTTGTAGCTGCGATTGTAATTCCGTAACGAAGCAACTAAAGATGCCATTACGACGATATCGAAGTCCTTACAGACAACTAAATGACTTCGAACGTGGTCGCATTGTAGGGTTGCGTGAAGTTCGGTGGTCATATCGAGCAATAGGCCGCCATCTGCAGCGTACAGACACGGCTGTGCAAAGATATTGGCAGGAATGGTTGCTACAAGGAAATTGCCGACGAAATAAAGGCTGTGGAAGGCCAAGGAGGACAAATGCTGAGCAAGATAAGATGATAGTTCACCAAGCCCGAACTGCCCCAACGGTATCATTGTCGACTATTCAAAGCATTACAGCCATGTCTATACCTCCCGTGGTACCGTCTACCATCTCACGGCGCTTGTCAGAGACGGAGTTACGGTCACAGAGGCCTTTAAGGCCTTTGACCCCCACAACATCGGCGGAGCCGTCTGGAGTGATGTCGCAGCCGATCATCTCGGCTGCCATCAGACTGGCATCGTCTAGTGTTTAGCGATGAATCCCGCTTTACTCTTGAAGCAGATGACCAACGTGTTCGTGTCTGGAGAGAACGGGGCCAGCGGTCCCAATCAACCTTTATTTTACAAAGGCATACAGCCATAAGCCCTGGTGTGATGATGTGGGGTACTATTTCTTATGACAGCAGGTTATCTTTAGTCATCCTACGTACATCTTTAACAGCTCAACAATATGTTGATACCATCCTGCGGCAGGTTGCATTACCCTTCATGGCACGTCATCCTGGGCCCTTTTCCAACAAGATAATGCAGGCCACATACCGCTCGCATATCTCTGACTGTCTCCGTGCGGTTGATACTCTTCCTTGGTGATCAAGGTCACCAGACCTTTTACTAATCCAGCATGTCTGGGACATGGTAGGCCGCCAGATTCGGGCACCACAGAATATCGCAGATTTGGAGCGACAACTGATGAATGCCTGGCAGAATGCGTCGCAGGATGACATTAGGAACCTCTACCACTCCTTGCCTAGACGAATTCAAGCAAGACGAATTCAAGCCTAGCGAATTCATTGCTGTCAGGGGCAGTTCGACCAACTACTAATTTGAACACTCAATGGGTGATTGTGAGCCGTGAACAGGTACTATGACCTTGATTTTTTAATCATTTTATTATTTGTGTATGAGCTATACACATGTTCAGTTTCATCCAAAACAACCACTTCTTTCATGGTACTTAGATTTTTTTTTGCAAAAGAATGTATATGGAGTATGAATGCCAGTAAATGTCAGTCTGAAATTTAGCTGCTAATATATTTGAATTGATAACCAACAAAGATGCCTTGAAGGTATCAAACTTTAGATTTCAGTCAGAAAGTAATAAAATTTGACTTTTTTTCCGCCTGTGGTTTTATTATTGCTTATGTACGTTTTAAGAAATACTTAGGGAGCGACATTTATATTTATTTGAAATATTTTGTTATTTTGTTGTAAAATATTTTCATTTTGTTGAAAAAAATTCTGGCTCGTGAACGGTTTCCAGATCATGCATGCGGCCCGCACGCAATTTGAGTTTGAGACCACTGACATATGGTATGTAATATCAGTTAAGTGCATGAAAAAAAAAATACAAAATTACTTTGAAGGACGGCAGCATTAATTTGGTCCGGTGACGAAGTCTCAGTTTTGGGAAGTTTCAATAAGCATATAAAATTGGAGCCTCCTCCATTCTTCTGTGGGCCTACAACTATGCCGTCTGACATCTTATCTGCTACTTCAGTGCAATTCTGTTTACCCCAATGGATATAAGTTGCGCCACGACCACGGTTTCTAGTCCATTCTGTAAGACAGTACTGTTATTCGAAGGTTTCAGTTTGTAATGAAAGGAGATAAATATTTCAGTATCCCTATTTAGTTGATAATTAAATAAGTTTTAGATTATAATGGATAATAAGGTAACAATTTATTAAAATAGAATTAAAACTTGATTAAAAAGGAATTTTAGTTTAAAAATATTATTGAAATATCTTAAGACCATAAGATCTTCGTTATCCCAATTTTTTTATTTAAAGGGCGACTGGGGTTTTGGGGACTCAATCGCCAAATCGCGGTGGTGGAGAATCATCATTCGCCACTTTTTTAGTTCGGGCGCCAGTTGTAGAGACATTAGGTTTTTTTTGGAAGCATCAGACATGAAAAATATGCAATGCCTTCGCCGGGGATCGAACCACGGACCTCTGAAATACCGGCTCAGTGTGCTGACATTACACCACGAAGGCACGCTAAGAATGTGGGAGATATACCTTATATACTCCCCTTTTTAAAGGGCGACTAGGGTTTTAGGGGACCTAGTCGCCAAATCCTGTGGAGAGTCATCATCCACAACCCTTTTAGTTCGGGCGCCACTGTAGAGACATTAGGTATTTTTGGAAGCATCAGACATGAAAAATGAGCAACGCCTTCGCCGGGAATCGAACCACGGAACTCTCGGTTACGCGTCGAGCATGCAGACCACTACACCACGAAGGCATGCGAAGAAGGCGGGAGGAATACCTTATAGTATATAAAAGTACTAAACAATATTTCACGTTTTGAATCAAATAAAATAAAAACTCTGCCATCAGGAAATTTCAGTGCGGAGGAAAAAAAATGGAAGCTCGACCCCCCCCCCCCACCATGTTCGAATTAAAAGTTGGGCGAAACTACTCTTTTATGAGATCGAATCACAGCCGTTCGCTCATTGAACTGAATCAGTGAATCAGTTCCTTTTTATGACTCATCGTTCAATAATAATAACCTTGATGAAAAACACCCAGAATGAGGTGTGAATCAAGAGTAGTTAACGAGGCTGAAGCAAAGAGCGGTGGAATCGGAAGAATAGATTACAACCTTAACTCCCTGAACTGATTTCTTTGCTCTGTAGTTTTGAGATTCCCTAAAACTTCCTTTCGACACAGATAAAATTCTACAATAAAAAAAAATTTCAAAAAGTTGGGAAATGATAAAAATTAAACTCGCTTTTAACATTAAAGAATAAACTTTCTTTTCTCTCTTAAAATGCGAATCGAACGCTTCCAGCAAAAGTTCCGTTCTCTTTTTTTGCGAATCGGGCATTCACTCGCTCCGTAAAGTGAACGAATGGCACATCTTTATTTCGGATACTCTTCCAAAAGACGTTCTCTGTGAACTGAAAAGGGCTGTTCACACTAGGGCTTATCTGAGTCAATGGTGACATCTGGCACACCCGAAACTGCTCCATGGCGTCAAAAAAAACGAGCTTTCTTCAGTTGTAAAATCTGAACTTCATGTATAACGGAACTAGTCGACATATGGAACAGGCTATCTTAGCTCAGATAAACACCAGTGCGAACGGCCCTTAAAAGAGTCACCACTTGGTTTTCTGAAATCAACTGTTCATTCATTCAGTAAATTGAATCGGTTCTTTGAACCAATTCCGGAGCATATCGTGCAGTTCTAGTTCGAATCTCAGTATGCGGATTAGCTGCATTAAAGTTTTCGTATGAAATCCATGCGTAAGATGAATACGAGACAATTTCCCTTAAAATGTCTTTCATGAAGACATCATTTCCTTTAAATAAGCAGTCCTAGAGTACTTCTTCATAATCTAAATTATCCTAATCCTGAACCTTTCAGATTACGGCTAAAGAAGGGTTTACCATTAAAAATGCTCAAAATTTGAAACGATATAAAGACAAAAATAAAAAAAAATACATGTACATTTCACTTTTCTTCATAAAAATTGATATTTAATATTAACAATTCACAAAGCTAAATCTTTACTGTTAAATAAACTAAAAAATCTCAGTTTACTAAAGTTTCAAAAAAAAATTTTTTTTTTCTGATTGCAAAAATACTACTAATAATAATAAAATTAAAATATTACAAAATTATGTAAAGTTTGAACAAAATTAATAAAATAAAGGTATGCAGAAACTAACAGTTTGCACTTTATTACAAAACTGTATCACAAATATCAGATTCTGCTTCAGACAGATTGGATTATTTGACGATGGTAACGCACACTAGGGCTGTCTGCATAAAGGAAGGGATGCCCTTGTACAGGACTTTTTACAGAATATCGTTTAGTAGCGTAGCTAGAGGATAGCAGTCCGCCTCGGCACATTTTTATGGGCGGCATTTCTTACGCTAAACGTTTATTTTTACGCTAAACGTTTTACGCTAAACATTCTTACGCTAAACGTTTTTTTTTATAAGGCGTTAGTCAGGTGGATCATCGAGGTGTGTACAGAATAATTAGATTCTAAATAGCCATAAGGAATTCAGTTAAGAAGAAAAAACCTTTTATTCTGGATTAGAGATTATTAACCTTTTTTGTTACATGCAAACTTTCACCACTGCTACAAGACCATTCGTTTTTCATGTCTCGAAAGCGCGACTTAGGATATGTATTACATTGGTGTGCAAAAATTAAGGACGAAGTCGAAAAATTAGCATATCAGCTGAACGAAGAGGCAGAGCGGACAGAAAGACCAATCAGAAGATTATGTAAGGTGATGTACGGTAGCACATGCGCAGATATGCAGGTAGACGTAATGGGGAAGTGTCTGAGTAGTATGAAGCATGTTGTCGGTGTAAGATCAGTATTTCTGGCAAAGAGATTGCACGCCGTATAGCAGTTAAAATCACACCGAGTTGCTGCCTCAGCGAGAAATGGCGAATAATCAATCTGTTAGACGACATCTGGATGCTTTTACCCGAGGTCGAATCATTGGGAAGTTGGTGGAAGGCCGCAGTGTGACAAGTGTGGCTGCAGAGTTCGGAATTGCTCACAGCATCGTTTCACGACTTTGGAGACAATTTCAAACTACAGGAACAGCTATCCGGGGGTTTAGTAGTGGTCGTCCACGAGGAACCACACCCGCAGATGACCGGTATATTGCCTTACAGGCCAGAAGAAACAGGCGGCAGACAGCGGGAGAAATCGCTAGACACACGACACAGGCGACTGGACGACCGATATCGCGTTTTACCGTGGCCAGAAGACTGCACGGTGGTGGTCTGTTTGCACGACGCCCTGTACGGTGTGTACCTCTAACGCCTGCCCATCGGAGAAGGCGTTCTCTGTGGTGCCGGGAACACCGGAATTGGAGAGACAATGAATGGGGACGAGTACTCTTTACAGATGAGAGCAGATTTAGTCTGAGTTGCGATTCTAGACACATACACATCTGGACAGAGCGGGGAACACGCAATAACCCCTTCAACATCATCAAAAGGGACTGTTTTGGAGGTCGCGGAGTTCTCGTTCGAGCAGACATAATGCTTGGTAGCCGGACCGACCTTCATATCTCCCAAGGAGGTTCGTCACCTGGGACTGCTATTGTAACGAGGTTCTTCTTCCTTACATGCGTCTTTTCACAAGGGCTATGGGTCCTCAGTTCCTCTTCATGGACGACAACGCTCCACCTCATCGCACAGTTACTGTCGAAGAGCTGTTGGAGAGTGAAGATATTGAACACATGGATTGGTCGGCAAGGTCTCTGGATCTAAATCCCGTCAAGCATGTACGGAACTTACTAGGAAGACCCGTGGCAGCACGTAACTTATCGCCAGTAACGATTCCGAAACTGCGATTGGTGCTACAAGAGGAACGAGCAGCAGTGTCTCAACAGCTCCTTAACAACCACATATTCAGCATGCACAAATGATGTGGAACCTGCCTAGCAGTCAGAGGAGATCATATCCCTTATTAAAGACCGGATGTTTCTTGCTGGACACCCATCACAGGGATGTTTCGGCCTTCAGTCGCATTGCGCTCCATACTACTTTTTCAATAGAGCTTCTTTTTATCCCTCTGATTACTCTTTTAGTAAGTGTTGCTTACATTACTCATGTCCTTACGTATTGGAGATCTTACGGTATTAAATGTGTTGATTTGGAAAGCTTTTGTACAAAGTTATATTGAAAAAACCGTCTCGTCTTTAATTTTTGCCCACCAGTGTAGATTTATATATAGGCTATCCTAACATAGGTATTTTGAGACAAACACATACTTTTTCTGAAATAATATACTATTTTTTTCCATATTTCGATTCTACGACTCAAATCGTGCCTAGATATTAAGTTTTGTAATTTTTGGTGAGAAATTTACGGAGAAATTTAAAAATTTATCTTGGCGGATTGTTTTTCAGTTTGCGCCGAGAATAATTCGCTTAGCGAACTTCTTAATTTATAGCAACCTATTTTCCTTTCCTTTTTTCATTGTCCACGAGAGGAAAGAAGGTCGTCGTTCATATTTTCAAATAATTTTAACAGAGTGCGTAAACACATTTTCGTTATTATCGCTTGAAATAAATACGCGAAATTTTAAAACTCGCCAAAATGTAAATTCACGTATATCTTAGGAAATTTTGAATGAAAAACTCTAATTTTTAGCAGCTATGCTTAGAAATACATCTACTTTAAGACGATGACAAAATTTTATAGGTTATAATTCAAAATTTGTTCCGAAAAATTTATAAAAACTATTTAAAATACAAATTTTTAAAATAAATCATAAAAAATTAGCAGATTTTATTTGGAATGAACCTAAATTTCGAAATATGAAAAGGAAGAATCAGATAAGTTTTATTAAAAAAGAGATATTAATAAATATATACCAAATTCAATTAACAAAGAGAGCTAAAAATCTGACAGCTAATTTTTTTAAAAACTACTCGTGCGATTTTTACAAAATTTGGAGGTTTGGCATAATTTGAGTTGTAGAATCGAAATATGGAAAAGATCAGTATGTCATTTCAGAAAAAATTCGATTTTGTGTCAAAATACCTATAAGAACAATGGCATATGTAAATCTAATACATATCCTAAGTCGCGCTTTCGAGACATGAAAAACGCAAGTTGAATTTCGTCAGTCGTCCTAGTATATCGGGAGTATAGAACTGTTTTATTTTTTTTCGCGCGTACTTTTGTAATACACTTTTTATTGCCTCCAAACGTTCGAATGCAAACTGCGAATATGAACTAGTTTATAATCACTGTGATATGAATGAGAAAGAATTTCTAGTTATGAAGAAACATTTCCGAGTTTTATTTACATTATTGCTGGAGAAATCGCAACAAGAACGTGGAAGGGTAGTCCTTGAATATTTTCAGTTTGTTCTAAAATGCAATCTCTAGAACAAAGTTTCAAAAATTGCAAGACTAGTGCGAATTTCCTTCTCAGTTACTCTATATCTTACTACATTATCTACCAGTAAATATTTGGGCACTCGGTGTTAAGAAAGAAAACAAATTCTATTCAAATTCAATAGTTGGTAAAACTTCCATGAGCGGTTACAGTCTGAACTATCTAGGGTATGCGTTCCACAAATTCCTTGCATGACGGCTATTAGAATTTTCTTCTTCTCGGCTTGCAGAAAGCATGTTAGTTCCTTCCCGATACTGGACGGTTGTTGCACTCCTTAATTCGGCGATCCAACTCGTCCTAAAGGTTCTCAACAACGTTCAAATCTGGGCTTTGGGCAGGCCAGTAAATTCTGTTAACCCCATTGACATCATATTAATCCATGGTGGACCTCGCAACATGACATTTGGCGATGTCGATCTGAAAGTAACATGCGTCCACCCCATAAAATTGCCACAAGGTAGGAAGCACACTGTCATTCAGAATAGTGCAGTAGATGTTGGTATTCATTTTACCATGAATTTGTACCAAGGGTTCAGTTCATACCAGGAGAAACACCCCCAGACCATAATTCCACCCCCTCCGAACTTTACTGTGGGCACATTGTATTCTGGCAGAAGGCGTTCTCCACGCAGACACCAGATCCAGACCCTGCCATCCAAATGGTGTGAACCTTGATTCGTTGCTCCAGGAGAACTCGTTGGTCTACTATTGCTACAGAGAACTCCACTGATCAATGGTCCACTGTCGGTGTGTTTTCCACCCCATTAACTGAGAAGCGCGGGTTGGACTTTGTGATCAAAGGCTTATGGGCAGCAGCACGACCATGAAAAGCAAGCAGATGTGCTTTCTTACCGATGGTATTCATCAAAACAACACTTCCCGTTGTATTTTAAAACACCTTAATCGGTTGGGTACGGTTCTTTCGAATTTCTCTAAACAGCATCCATCGGACCCTATCTCCAAATTTCGTGGGGCTGTCTACTAGAAGCACATTCCGATAATAACTGCTCACCTTCCACTTCTGAATTGCGTAGGCTACTGTCAAATTTAGGTAATTCAGCTCACTAAATATGTCCCTTAATTATCGGTCATTTTTTTGTGATACCCTACGATTACACCTTTTAAAAATCAGATAACGCTGCACTTCGTGGAATCTTGCGTACCACTAATGCCAATGTTATTTCCTACACGATATTCAATGGTGGAGGGCGTGACGTATATCAGGGCTGCAGATATTGGCATTTGCATGTGTGACCAAATACTTATTAGTAGATAGTGTAGTTGTAAGAAGCATTTTTTAAATATAAATCATATAAGAAGTAATTAAAACTACAAATGTTTGTTTTGTATTTAAGAAATCTTCCTCTACTGTCTGCATAGCAACAAGAGCAATCAAATAGAACTCTACAGCTTTCTGATGGTTTTGCCAATGAAAAAGTAACAAAAAAAAAATTAGGTTTTAAAAATGTTGAAATTAAAGTTGCCTTCTAAAAATAAACATGAAACTTTATATACACACGTTAGTTTGACATTTTTTATAGTTATTTAGTTTTATATGAAGAGTGGTGATGATTGTATAGCAATGATGAAAGAGGTGCATGGGGCGAAAAAAAAGGGTGAGAACCAATGCCTTAGAAATTGTTGCACGAAAGCATCCTTTTCGTTAGGCTGATAACCCCCACAATCCATTTATAAGAATCAGAACAAAACGATCCTGTCTGAAGCTTTGAGAATTATACCGGATTCCAATTTGACCATTTTATTCTGACTGGGTATAAGGTTTATTTTAACTGCGAAACACCACTATACGACGCCGACTGCAAGGTGCCTACTTTGTGAGCCACTGCCATAGAATAACAGTTGTGCGAAACAAATGTATTGTGATGACTTTTAATCCGTTTGGAACCTGTTCATGATTGTATTAAGAGAAAAACAATCCTGTTATACCAGAAGCTGGTGCGTTTACCCGACAGTCTTTTTTGGAGGAACTCTAATAAGGAAACTTCTAGGAATCTTAAAGCTCAAACTGGCTTTATAGAGGCTGCTCAGAGAGAATCTGATGCTTTGGAGATGAGCCAAGATTATTTAATTTTACCTCCTCCCCATTGTCCCTTGGACTTTTTGAATTTAAATATAAATCTTGATCTTATTCAGAGTTGTTAAAAACGAAATGAGAGATTCGCAATTAAGATCTATTGTAATGGAAACTATTGGAGTTCGCTATCCTCAAAATGAGTGGCTGCATGCCTACACTGACGGCTCTATGTTAGAGAGAACGCACGGTGCTGGAGCAGGTATCCCCCTTAGCGAGCTTTTCAGTTTCTACTTACCAATGGGACCTCTTACTACTGCCTTTGATGGTGAAATAGAAGCTATTGCTGTGGCTATTCAACAACTGTCGATTCGTAGCCACTCTTTTGTAAAGGCAGTCATATTGTCAGATTCCAAAAGTGCGCTTCATGCTCTTCTGAATAATCAAAATAGTTCCCAAAGAATCTTAGATAGTAGGGCTTTGCTTAAGACAATGGCATACAGAATTTCTTTCCAATGGATTCCAGCCCACTGTGGAATTATGGGAAATGGAAAAGCTGATACATTGGTTAAGAAAGGAACTTTTATAGCGCAACGCATTAATCGACCGCTTTCACTTCATACGACTAAATTGTTTGTTAACCTGAATCTTAAGAAAATCTTAAGCAGGATATGATTCAATGTGCTATGGATAAGAGTTGGAGGATTCTGGGGGAAGAGACAAATTTAATTCCCAGTTTTCCAAGAAAGACAGCGGTAGCTCTATTTAGATGTCTGACCGGACATGACTGTTTGCGAGACCACCTCTATAGAATTGAATTGGTGGATTCTCCAAACTGTATTTTGTGTGACTCCAATCAGCCTATGATTTTTGAACATTTAAATAATTGTATTGCATTTTCTCGGTATGAGGACATTGTTAAAAAGTACTGGAGAGCCCGTGAACTAATGGCCTAAGTGCTAGTGTTTGGCATTTGTAAAATAAATAAATAATAACAATTTGAATAATTTTTCACATGAGTTAGCTAAATTAGTATTTTTTTAGTGATTAATTTTATATAGGGGGACTGTTTCGGTGCTAGACTTAAGAAAATACCAATCTCTCAAAGATAATTAATTAAATTTTGAGCTTATGTGAATACATATGTTACACCATAAGAATCGTGTGGACATTAGAGGACCGACTTGGATAAGCTGACTATCACTGTCCAAGCATAGTAGAAAGTGACGCTTCATGTGAGCGTTAAGTGGCCTGCAAGACGTCATCACTAATTATTGCTGTTTCAATGTTTAATGTTTTTTTTTTCCATCTCCTGCATGTTTCGTGGTTTGTTAACCAAAGTTTTTCTTTATAAAGTGCTTCCCAAGAAACATAACTAAGGGTTTGAGTCAGCAAGTCTTGTTGGCCGTATGTCTTTCGTAATGATCCCGTTATTAAAAATGCTATTGGTTTTACTTTGTCCTGATTACACCTTGATCATACTGTTGTTTTGATTTCGTCAAAACTTCCCCTTCCATTTCCACGTTGCCTTCCGTGAAATTTCATGCGTATACTTTTTATGGGTATACTTTTCAATATACGTATACTTGCTGAAATATAGCACATACTTGGGTTTAACATTGGAGGCATCTCTTATCAGATAACTGAAAGTCTGCTAATCGAGACACTAATGTTTTGAATTATTTAGCTTCAAGTGGGAAAGTGTTTAACTAAAAAATAAATTATTAAAAAGAATTAAAAAGAATTTTAAACTTTTTCTTATATTTTATATTACTAGATAAAATAGGACAGCTTGAATAAGATCTTACCTCCTTGATCTTTAGCCTAAAAATAAATAATATATTTATTAGGATAATAATTTTGTAGTATCAAATCAAATTAAAAATCATTCAAGCATCTTTAGGAGAAAGTTTATTGCAAAAAAAGGATTCAGAACTTTTTGAAGTGCATGAAGGGTCTTACCACAGCTTGCCGTAACAATAAGTACTTCTTGTAGTACATTCCTGGAACTCCGCTTTTGTAAGCATCATTGGCAGGTTTCAACTGTTCGCTTCCCTTAGACATATCAAGATCCCCAATCACCTTGTAAAATGGCCGGATAGTTTTCTGGATTTCTGAGTAAAAATTCCCGATCTGAAAGTCAATTCGGAAAATTTAATTTTTTCCTTCAAAAAGAATGACTGAAGGATACGTATGTGTAAATACTTTTAGGTTAGATAATGTAATTAAAGGGCGGTCTTCGAAAAAGTAGATTTTAATACTGGTGCCACGATCCTTGGAAGAGGCCATAATCTCTTGCTTCCTTTCAACTGACTATTCATCTATATAGCAACTTGTCATCAAATAAAGTAGTATCAAAGCTTTATGTTGCTTTTCTATACACTATGTGGACATCCCGCCAGAAAAAGGGTTGTCGTCTATTGTGGACCACCCTGTATTACCTAAGCAAAAAGAATTAAAAAATATTCTACCCTCATTCGTCTAACTAGTAATAAAAAATATATAGGCTACTCTATACCAACTTAAAAAAATCTGATGTGTTCACCACATGACTTCCTTGTACGGATTATTAAATTATACACAGTTTTCCTGCATTTCATTTAAACATATTGAATTAACAATTAACGAATTTTGAATTAAATCTACTTCGTCGATAACGCATAAAGCACAATAGAATAAATGCACTCTTTAAAGTTCACTATCGGCGCTAAGGTTCACTTAACAGTGGTTCACTTATAAGGTTCACTTAACAGTGTTAATCTCATTCATTTTATAACTCAGAGTACGCAAACATTATAACATCTGAAGAATTACCACAAGTAATAGTCAAATACTATAACAAATCTAAAATGATATATCAAAGAAATTAAACAAATAAAAACGAAACAGCTTTTCACAGACGATTTAGCGCTGCTTACCTAATGCGCATGCGCTACTAATTAATTCAGTTCTTACTTCGCGATAAGGCAAAAATACATAAAAAGTCGAAATATTTTCATTAAAAATTGAAAGATATAGAAAAGCATAAAACCCCAAGTACAGTTAAAACAATTAAAAAGCAATTTTTACAGTTAAAATTACAGTTTGTACGCAAAAACCAGCTAATAACTTAAACGATAATTCCAGAATGAATCCAGCATAATTTAATTCGCAGTAATAATAAAAGATGTTACTTTGTTGTTGCAAAGCTTAGTTTCTCTAGATTGGCAAGAAATCCACTATTCTGCTAAGTGCCAAATGTAAACATATGTCCGCTATCATAACGAAAAGTTAGGCTTAGCCGCAAAAACTTTAAAATTGTTGATAATTCCACAATTATTGCATGCAAGTTAACTAAACGCATAAAATTGTAACTGAAAGATAAGAACAACATAATTCAACCATTTTTAAAGCAAAAAATTCACAATTTACAAACATATAAGAATAAAGAAACTGAGCTCACTGAGCCGAATAACAGAGTGGATATATAGTATATACATATATTTAAATTATAGTAAACAGTAACTACTTAAAAATAGTAATTTTAAGATAAATTATAATTTAAAAAGAAATTGTGTAAACAAATTAATGCTAATTATGAACTAATCTATAATATCATTTAAATTCAGTAGCATAAGTAAATCAAGTTCAAGTTCAACCAAAACTTGAAAAAAATTCTACTAATTAATAAAAATGAAACTAAAATTTATTAAAATGCATACATGAATGACTGCTGAGTAGGCCGGAGACAGACTTATCAAGGGGAAGTTGCCTCCAAACCTAGCTCCCCAATCATTCAATTCGTGTTTCGTCATTCATGTATTCAAGGGCAATAGTTAAAACCAAAAGTAAAGAACATTCAAAAAAAATTTACCACCTAATTGGTTTGAGAAATTAAAAACCAGGAGTAAATCATAAATAGTGAAACATTCCGAAAAAAATTAAATTTTTCTAATTTTTTTAAAAAATTTTATTTAAAATTTCTTTAAATTAATTAAATTAAAATAAAAAAATTTTAATTTTAGAAATTTTAGAAACCCTTGTATACATAAAACCTCCCCGACACGAATATGCATATTATTAAAAAATATTTAATATATTAAGTGAAATCTAAACCGAAACTATACAAAAAGAAGAAATTAAATATTTTCAATTATTAAATATATAAATTTTTCGAAAATTCTTAAAAACTACATAATAAATACT
>KK112837.1:97769-111122 GCA_000611955.2 Stegodyphus mimosarum
TATTCAATAATGTAATTTACATTCGACTCATTTAAATTTTTCTTGGTTTGTAAATCCAATTTCACCATCTTTTTAAATCACGAAGTTGCTCATAATGAAGAGTTAAACATCCTTATTTTAAAATTCAACATTTTGATCGTTGTCAAAACGATAGCTAAAAATTGAACAAATGTTGACTAATTACCTAACTGCGCTAAAATTCCCGAAAAAACTTGAGGAATATAGGAATATTTTTAAAAAATGTGCACGCTGATATAAAAATAAAAATTCTATTGTGATTAATTTAGCTATTAAAAAACAAGGATATGTGAGAAAATTTCAGCATTAAATAAAACTTTTATTATACCGAATTCTGACAACATTCCCGTAAATTATTGTATTGTTATCGCAATATATCGGGCTTTAACGACAGTTTTTCGCCAGCGCCACCTGTGCAAACAGTTCCCGTTGGCGTGTTTAATCATATTTTGTTAGTTTTGGCATATGAAAGAAAGAAACTTGCTTTCGAACACTGTGTTGTGGAATCTGTAAAAAAAAAAAAAAGTCTGAAATGGAACTATCACGCTACCAGATTAAAACCATCAATTATTTGCTTCCAGTTCTCACCAAATCATGTGTACAGCTTTAGGTACTAATGTTGCATCATATGATACTGTGAAGGCTTAGAAGGCTAGAAGATAGTATGCAACCACTCAAGAGCTTGCTAAGGTGTTAGACGTTAGTGCCATATCCATTAATCGCGCTATGCATCGCATAAACTTGACGTACAAGCTGAATTGCTGGGTGCCGCATGAGCTGACGCGAGCAGATGACAGACGTGTTCAGGCCTGCCCTTATCTGCTCGAATATCAAAGCAAGGACAAAATTCTGAACCGGATCGTAACTTGTGATGAAAAGTGGATTTATTTCAACAACACAGGCAGAAAAGGGGGTTGGTCTGCACCCGTCCGCAGCGTCGCAAAAACGCAATTTCACTAACAAAAAGATCATGCTTTGTATCTGGTGAGATTGCCGTGGTATTATCCACAAAGAGTATCTGGAAAAAGGTAAAACCCTCGACAGTAATGTGTACAGCGAAATGCTAGTACCAGTTGACGCTGCTATTAAAGAAAAAAACGTCGAACTGAGTTTCGGCGCAAAGAGGTAATGCTCCATCAAGATAATGCAAGACAACATGTGTCTGCATTCACCTGCTGGAGTCTGTACGGACTCGAATGGGATCTTTGGCCACACCCTCCATATAACTCCAACATCGCTCCTTCGGACTTCTATCTTTTTTCATACCCGAAGCTAGATCTTGCTGGTGCTATCTTCCATTCTGCAGAGGCCGTCTGAAATGAGGTTGATTTGTGTTTGGATTCGCGGCCAAGAAGTTTGTGGGCCGAAGGCTTTGATAAAACTACTAAAACGTTGGAAGAAAATCATAGATTTGGGTGACCCTCACTAAAGGTACTTCTTTTTGTGTCTTTTTTTTTCTAACTTGATTAAGAACGTTTTTTGGCGGAAAACTTTCGTTACAACCAGATATTATTGTATTATTGCATTGTTTATCGCATGAGTTATTGTAATGTCATCGCAAATATACTAACGCGAAAATAGAATTCGAATTAGTGGAAGAAAATCAAATATTGCTTTTTAAGTTCTGACCCAAACAAATATCAGAAAAAAACAAGTTATATAAAATTCGTGATCGTGTTATTTCTAATATGACTTTTTTATAGATGAATGACATAATAAGATATTATGGTATCGTCTCGAAAGTTCAGGTTGTAAAAAGTAATTAAAGGGGGGGGGAGGGAACATCTTTCGTGTTTTTCAAGAAATTAATCCTATGTACAAGGTAAAAGAGATGCGAGGAGAAGTAAGAATAAATTGGCAGTATTCCAAATTATGCGAAGATAAAACGCTGTTTAATTTCGATCTAAATATTGTGTGTCGGTATCCATTATATTTCGCAATGTTTATCTCAGATGAAAATTAGATGTCGATGTCAGACATAATTATATTTTTAGCCTTATAAAAGATGAAAAATAAAGGAACAACTTCTGCCGTTTTGCTGATTTATTGCGGATATATTTCTAGCTTTATTTACACTCTTATTTATTATCTATAATCGTCAACATAATGAAAACTTTTTAAATAGCACTTGACGTGTTTATGCATTTTCACAAATTCGCGTTTTCTTTAAATGCCATTTAATTCATCCTATCAATAGCTTATTCACTTATTTATTTAATCTTTCGCTATTTATTCTGAGCTTGTTTAAAATATTTCCGTTTCAAATACAGTCTTATAAAAGTGTTGTCTCAAAGAATAAATTCTTTTTTTGAAATTTAGAAGATATATGCATGACTCAGCAAATTAAGGAAATACCTAAAAAGATTGAAGAATTATTGTTGTTACTATAATCGTAATATGTTCGTACATTCATAAAGCGCTGTTGCGCTTCTAAGAATCAGTGATACATATAAATTTACCTTTTATTATCTCCTTTTTAGTTTTAAACGTTTCGGTTAGATAAACGAGGTTCCCCAATTTTAAATTAGGTAAAATGTATTAAGTTAGGTTAATGGAACAGGCAAATCGACAACCTTGTGTTCGACGTAAATTTTGTAAAATCCCAATCGATTTTGAGGACAAAACGGCTCCCCCTTCATCAGGAGCAAAAAATTCCACCAAAAAATGTATGTGTGTTTGTCCACCCTTAGCAGCCTTCGAAATTATAATATTAGGATTACAATGAATTTCACGTAAAGCTTTCTTTTCTTTTTGGTTGAGATTCGAAACAAATGAATTGTTGTTAAAATTCATATTATAAGTAATTAAGTGGCGAATTGTATCTTTCTGTGTTTCTGAAATTTTAGAGAATTTGAAAGCTTTTTCAAAAGGGGCGATGATTTGAGGAACGTAAGGTTTCGATGACTTAGAAGTTATATTTTAATACATTCATTTGATCCTCTGAGAGATTCACCTTCGCAGAATTTTTTGCTCCTGATGAAGGGGGAGCCGTTTTGTCCTCAAAATCGATTGGGATTTTACAAAATTTACGTCGAATACAAGGTTGTCGATTTGTCTGTTCTATTTTCCACGTCGGCGTGATTCTCTTGCGTCTTGATTCAGTTAGGTTGTAGGGATTATTTTAATTTTCTAACAGTTATTTTTAATTTTGAAACCCTTTCCTTTAAATTCCTGTTTTCCACCTGCAACTCCCTGCCAGAATGAGATTTTAGTATCCCCTTTAGTAGAACAGTATTTAATGGGAAGTTCAGTCACTTCCGTTGAAGAGCTCAGAAAGTTTTCAGTCAAGCGTGTTCTGCCTTCGGGCCACGTCGTTGCTTTAAGGCTATTCTACTACGCTGGGCGCAGTCTTACATGCCTGCTAGTATTCGCCAGTGAGGTTTAATTACGGGCCAACTCGGTTAGTTATCTTTGTACAGCTTCGCTAAAGTTTTGTTAGTTAGAATTAGTTTATTTTCTATCTTAAGTTAAAGACCAGGTAGAGGCTTTCCTGTAAGCCCGAGAGGGTCCGTCTGTTAGCATTTCTTTGAGTGAATAAAAAGGGCATTTTAACCCTTCTTTAGGTTTACATTGTAAGAAGACCAGAGAATAGACGCTAGACACTTCCCTAAAGTTCTAGTATCCAAGGACGTGCGAAAATTAACTACAACTTTACAAGGTAAAAGAAATTCCAATCTGACCTCGGCACGCAGATTCCAGTCTAACAGCTGAGACAATTTGAAGTCAGGCAATTGCGACAATTTTCTTCCTCCTTTCTTCTTAGCCTTCGAGGTGTAACGGTTAGCACACTCGGTGCGTATTCGAGAGGTCCAGGTTAGAGTCCCGGCGAGGGCATTGCTCATTTTTCATGTCTTTAGCCTCAAAAAAACCTAATGACTCTACAAGTGTACAAGGTTAAGACTTAGTCCCCCAAAATTAAAGATATAGAACATAATTATTGTATTTAAAATGAACTGTACAAAGTGGCAATGCCAAATGGTAGAAAAAAATTTACCACTACGTTATTTCATCGCAAATGAATGCCACGGGGAGGCTTGTACACTTATTATTAATTATTGAAGTCACAGCTGGGTATTTATTTCAGCGAACTGCTTGCGCACGAGGCTTTCTCGCAAGTGGCAATACTGGTTGTCTCGCCAGAACACGAAATCTGCTTATAAAAAACAAATAAGCAATATTTCTAGGTATGCACTAGTAAACAAAATAAAATTAAGAAAGTATAAATGAATGAATAAATAAATAAAATAAAATAAACTACTTAAAATTTAGCGAAATAAAACAATAAATAGAACAACAGATTCATAGGTGCTACGGTGTGGAGTGAAGGAGAATCAGCTTAATGAGAAAAGTGACAAAAAACTACCAGTAAACAATTAAAATAAATATTTTTAACAATAATGTTATACAAAGAACAAAGCAACAGGAGTATAGTACTAAAGACACGCAACTTTGGTACGGTTGTTTGTAAATGTTACTTAAAGCTTAAAGATTTTATACACTGACCTTCTACCCCAATGTCAAATATTTCTAATTTCCCTCCTATATCGAAGGCACCTTTTATTCTCTGTTTATCACGAGTGCTGTTGCATTCCATCCGAACCGAGGCTAGAAGTTCACCTCCGTATGTGATGCTACGGACGTAGTGAGTCCCTAAAGCGCCTCCCAAGGATTTCCATGTGTCGAAGGGTTTTGCATCTGCAGGAAGCTGCTCTGTCACCTATAAGGCAGAGAAATATTTCCTTTGATAACTACGAGAATTTATTGATTTACAGTTGCATAAATTTTCAAGTACGATGAAATCTCGGTTCAAGAATTAATTCGCTCCTAAAGACCATTCATCAACCGAAACAATTTTTCCCATAAGAATGAACTAAAGTACTATATTAACCCTGATTAACTCTCCCCGAGACAGACTCGTTGATTTGAAAAGTGTCGTCCGGCGTCAGGAACAACATATAGTCATCGGAATTAAATGTGGCTCGGATGGTTACCCCTGACAGACAGACACTCGCGTTTTCTAACTAACAGAATGAGGCGAAAATGAAAGTGATAGATTTATGGCCTAATTGGTTACGCTCTCTCCAGAAAGAGATTGCATCAGGATCATACCAAGCGAAGTTCACTTAAAAAGGCGGGAAATAAAAATTAACTTTCAGCCCTCTTTCAGCTGGCACTGCAGTGGGAATTACTGCTCATTCGATAGCGTGCTTTTAGAGGATCGTCTTTGTTAATTTTCTGATAAGTGACTAGAATGAACAAGGGAACACAAAATTTTTTTTCTCCTGCTTACGGTGACGTTGTTTAAAATCCTTGAGTATGACAAGTAAGCGGTACAAGTTCATTTGTCTCAGATTTCTAAATAGGTTTCGATAACTGGTGAGAAGGGGAAAGAAGCATTTCAGAACCAGTTTCAAAGGCGAAAATTTATCTCTGGAGGGAAAAGAGAAACAATTATTTGGGTTTCGTAGGATGGTGAAGTGGTTAATTTTGTTCCTGGACCACAAATGTTTTTTTTTATTTAAACTTTGCAAGAGTACTTTGTGCATAAGTTGATAATCCAAAACCAATGGAAATCCGTAAGTACGAAACGAAAAAAGATAAACCCAATAGTTAACTGATAAAATAGACGAACCATTAGTTTAATTTTACGGTAGCTGTGCAAAAGAAAGTAGGCGGCATAAGTGGAAATATGACGATGAAGATGTTACTCTTTGGATAGGAAATTCTTTTGCACGAAAGCACCGAATAACTGTCTTTAAAGAGGCAACTTTATCTTTAATTTACCTCTGTGCTCCATTCGATTCTGCTTGAGATTCAACTGGCCTCTGTTTCACTTTAAATTTGTGCAGTATGATATTTGTTTGCTTACGTTTTAAAATGCTTCTAAAGTTGATTCTCGCTGGAGATGTTTATGCTGTTATTTGCTACTGCTTTTGATAACACCCTGACGGGCGATATAGTCACAAGAAAACTTTGTATTTTAACCCATTTAGCTCAAATTTCGCGAATCAGAAATTTAGGATAATTTTTTTCCTTCTTCCTCTTCTGAAGATATTTCTTTCAGAACGGCTTCTTGTTTCTGTTTCTGAAGTTGTAATTCTTTCTTGCTGAGCTCATTTGTAGAGTCTTCAGGTGACTTTTGATATCTTCATTATTCATTTCCCGTAGATTTGCCTAGAGACACAGTATCATACATAGTAATAAAGTCTTACAAGGGGGCATTTCCTACTCGTCATCACCGATTTTGCTTAAATTTAAAGGGCATGCAGGCCTTGGCTAGAAACGAAAGTACTCGAAGGGGGAACTCCAGATGGCCAAGCGTTTAGAAAATAAAAATTCTGACGCTGCTCTCGCACCGTATAAGGCATTTACATTAAGGAGGTTATCAAGCAACGGTTGGTGCAGCGGTAAGAGCTTGGAGTAGTAATGCGAGGATCTTGGGTTCGACTTCCCGTGCGGAGCCTTTTTTTTTTCCCTCGATTTTTATATTATTCTTTTTCCAACTGGGCAAAGAGGTGAATATTTTATTTTACTTATTTATTTATACTCAAAAGGAATAGAAAAGGTAAAACTTTGGGACTTTTCAACAAGGGATTGTAATTAAAGAGCATACGAAAAGACTTTGTACATGAAAATTGAAAACCTCATTTGTCGACATTCGATGATTACGTGTGTTGGAATTATAATTATCGTAGAAACAGGAGAAACAATAATTACTTCTGCATCTAGCACACGTTACGAAGCCGCGTTTTTACTATAACATCGTTGTTTCAACGACTCCATAGCAAAACATACTTGATCGGCATTCATAAAGCCTTCTCCCTCATCGCAAAGTTTAGAAGCGAACTACGCGTAACGTAACATGTTATCGAATATTAGGGTGGATCATGGATGATGAACAATCGAATGTATTTTTATGCAGTCTTCTCGAGAAGTTATTTCTTTTTCTTGCTCGACGAGATAAGAACAATTTTCTATTTTTTTAATAAAGTTTTTCACCTGACGATAAACATATACATGGCAGGGTTGCACCAGTGGGGTACATTTAGGGGGAATTACTTTGATGCTACACGTTGGCAATCCTTCTTCATCTTGGAAGAGTTCGCCGCATAATTTCGGATTTGTCTGTCCTCCCCAAGAGTCAACCAGTCGAAGAAATTTGTTCTCTTGTAGAAGTTAAGACAAGTTAAGTCTCTTAACGTACGTACAAGAGAACAAATATTATCCCGACACATGTAATCATCGAATGTCGACAAATAAAGTTTTGAATTTTCATGTACAAAGTCTTTTCGTATACTCTTTAATTACAATCCCTTTTCTTTTTGAAAAGTCCGAAATTTTTACCTTTTCTATGCTTTTTGAGTATAAATAAATAAATAAAATAAAATATTCAGCTCTTTGCTTAGTTGGAAAAAGAATAATATAAAAATTGAGAGAAAAAAAAAGTTCCACACGGGGAGTCGAACCCACGATCATCGTATTATTACGCCGAGCCCACTTGTTAGGGAATGCTCACTTGTTAGACGCAAAGGGCTCAAAATTTCTGCCCGCAGCCTAGTTCGGCTGTAATTTCTTCTAAACCGAATTTATAGTCTCGTAAGTCACTAACTGCCAGGCTTTGTTAATGAGAGTTAAACAACAGAGAACGTTAAAATGATGTTTTCAGAAGACCTGTGTGTGGCAAACGGTATCTCAAAACGTCTTTGTAAAATCATGTTACCCACTTCAGTTTTCGTAATTCGAGATATCATTCGTCATCAGAGGCGATTTTTGTTCAGATAATTTGTTCGTGATTCAAGGTTCCTTTTTGCACACAGTGTGTTTACAGAGTTTTAGATCTCTTAACAGATAACTGCTCGATATATGTAAGATATCAATGTTTACTAACAAATCTCGAATTGTTCTCTTTAAAATATTGTACGTCTACTGAGGAAACTTTTCATTTGATTTTACGCAGATTATACGGGAAGGTAACTTATGCTTAATTTACTCTGGACTATAAAATGCTGAATATGGCACTTGCCGAATACTTTCTGTTTTCTAGAATAAAATCTCAGGTTTGAAGGTCATCGTTCTGAAACAAGAATTATAAAGCAGAAAAGAAAATATTAAAAATTTATTAAAGTTGCGCAACTTGTTGCTAAATGACTGTAAATAAAATATAAGAGTAAACTATAAGGGAATTTTCGTGAGAGATTTTTGAATAAATATAAAAGAATCAGTGGCACATGAGGAGGGGATTCAGAGGTCCGGACCTCCCATCGCCTTGAATTATTCTAACTTAATGAACATGTTCCTCGAGATAAATTGAAAACTGCCATAAAAAATTTGCAAATTTTGAAATTAGATATCCAGATAAATTTTCGTCATGCGGGAGTCGAACTTCTTGCATTTTTATTTTTTCATAAAGAGTACAAAACTTATAAATAAAATATACGTATAAGAACCGGGAGACCGAATTCAAAGATTTCGTTATTTGTCCAAAATAATTTTTTTCTTTTTTTAAATTTGAAATTGCCAAACCATGAATGTTTTCCTCATATAAAACACTGCTGTAATTCAAGTATATGTCCACGACCAACAATTGCAAACCAAAGGCCGGGTAAGATGTGTGTATATGTAATTTTGGTTCAGTTGCAGGTGATACATACGTAGAGATGTGACGAAAAAATCCATTTTGAAGCCCTTTTACGATCTGTTCTGGACATTTTTTCTATCCGCACTGACCTTCACGCAAATGAATAGTTATAATGAATTCGGGAATGGTAAAAATAGATAATTATACCGAAATCTGAAACTTGAAATTTTTCGCTATTACAATACCTCCTTTGCTTCGTACACGGAAGTCAAAATAGAACTTGGAACACCAAAGAGACAAAATTCTAGGGAATTACGCGTGTAGTTAAGAAGAAATCCAGTTGTATACATAAAAGCTTCGAGAAAATACAAAAATGCAAAAACAGTACTAATGTTAAAAAAAAAAAAAGACTAATGTAAGAATTTTCGTATGGCAAACAGTAAGTTATTATATTAGGCATCAGGTATTAATATCTGATACACAATGGAGAAAAAAAAGAAAAACTGAAGTAAAACGCAAAAAACAAAATATATAAAAAGTAACCAGGCAGCTGTAAAATATTAAATTTTTGCAGGAAAATGCTGATTGCCTAATACCAATACTAAATTTAAAAATAAAGGCCTATTTGAAACAACAGGATACATAAAAATTGGTAGCATGTAACTCTCTAAAATAAATAGACTCATAAAAACACCCGAAACAGGTTATAAAACTAAAAGTGGAAATGTCACAAAAAGAATCAGTAGAAAAAGAAATGGCTTTTACCAATTCATCCAGACATAATTGAGAAACGGATCTTTGGTGATAATTATGTTGGCTACTCCCTTGGTAAAAAAAAAAAAAACGAAGAATTATCAACGGTTGTTGTTCAGTCATTTCGTTTTCATTTTAATTTACCTTCTGTTTCAGGGTTGATTTACAGGTTTGTGCATGTTGTTTGCCTTTTCTACTTTTCTATATGTTAGGTAGCTTACGGCTTTTAACATTATAATCTATTTAATGCTATTATCTTTCTCCATCTACATATACACTGGTTATCACAAATTAAGGAATCACAAAAATAGTAATAAGTCAAACCGTGTAAAATTTGAATATGTTGCCGTGCAAGAGTAGCTGAGTAAAACTGCAATATGCAAATTAATGGCGCTGCACTTTTATACATCTGCGAGGAGCATAAAAGTACATGTTTGAGAGCAAGCCCACATATTTCACTGTGATAGTGACATCAGAAATCTCAGGTAGCCAATTCGTAACAATGACCTCCAGGCATCCTTTGCCTGCAGAACTACGATGGAGATCCACTGGGAGACCAGAGGCAGGACAGATGGCTTAATTTTAATTCTTTCTGTGGTTTATAAACTATGGAGGCAATTTCAAACCACAGATTCGGCATCTAGGAGGTTCAGCCAATGACGGCCAACTGCTGCGACGAGGGCGGATGACCGATATTTGACATTATGTGCACGCAGGAATAGAACCGCTACACCGATTCTTCTTAGATCCTCCCTTGCTGCAGCCACCGGAAGGTCGGTGTCAACGTTAACTGTGCTTAGAAGGCTTCACGAAGGTGGTCCGTATGCGAGGCGACCAGCCATTTGCGTGCCGCTCACGTCACGCCGTAGGAGGGATCGTTTGCAGTGGGCAGGACAACATGTCCACTGGACGCCTGATCGATGGAGGGCTGTTGGCATACGGAAGAAGCAGTGTCTGTGTTTGAGGTGGTATCTCTTTGGGTGGACGCACAGACCTCTATGTCCTTCCAAAGGGAACCGGAATGCTCAGGTTTATAGAGCTCAGGTTTATAGCACATATGCTGGGGCAATAGATGATGCTTTCCTGTTACAGGACGACAACGCAAGACACACAGGGCTCGCATCGTAGATGATTATCTTCGACAGGAAAAAATTATGCTCATAGAGTGACCAGCTCGACCTCCGAACTTGAATCCTATCGAGGACGCTTGGGATGTTTTAGGGCGACGTCTAGCTGCTCTGAATTTGCCCCCTCAGACCCTTCCCGCGCTTTCAACTGCTTTGCAAGAGCAATGGCTCTTGCTTCCCATGGAACTGATAGACCGCATAATTGAAAGCATCACTCGTCGCTGTATGTGCTGTATTGCTTTTAGAGGCGATCATATTCCATATTGAAGGTACTTTTCCTACAGCAAACTGACACCTTCGATTTGTTCATTTTATACATGTGCTAATTTTCACAATTATCTACCATAATTGTCTGGTAATTTCTTTTTATGTTATTTCATACCCTTCTGTGTTGTATATTGTGGGTAAGTTTCATAAAATTTTACATGCAACTTTTTCAGTAATCGTGATTTTTGTAATTTTTCCTTAATTTATGATAACCAGTGTATAAACACGGAGAGAGAGAGACAGTACTCGGCGCTTATTAAAATCACTTCCGTTCCAAACCTATTTGAGTTTATTAAGCAACTGAGTTTAATATACGGTGGTTTGTGCATTACAAATAGTGATATCAGTTTTAAACCTTTCAAGCGAAATAATAGCTAACAAAACTAATTCAATAATTAACTCTAAAAAGCTAATGAAATAGTAATTATAAAATTAAACAATTAACGCAATTTTGAAATTCACTTTTTAATATTTTTACTAGCCCAAAAGGGATGTTAGTCCATAATGGGATATTACGCTCTTTAAAAAATAACTGTGAATGATATAATTAATAAACGATTAGCCCATTCGACCATGAAATATTTTAGACTTCGATTTTAGATGGAAAAGGTGTTTAAAGCAGTCTTTGTTATTCTACTATCTTTAACCACTATTTCTTTTCCCTTTACTTTTAATGTAATTTAATTATTTGTAAAAAAGTTTCATGGTTTGAAAATTAGTGGATTAACCATTTATTAATTGTGTCTCTTAAGGATAGTAATGGACCATTTATTAATTGTGTTTTTTAAGGATAGTAATGGATTAACCATTTATTAATTACGTCACTTAAGGATAGTAATGGATTAACCATTTATTAATTGTGTCTCTTAAGGATAGTAATGGATTAACCATTTATTAATTGTGTCTTTTAAGGATAGTAAGGGATTAACCATTTATTAATTGTGTCTCTTAAGGATAGTAATGGATTAACCATTTATTAATTGTGTCTCTTAAGGATAGTAATGGATTAACCCTTTATTAATTATGTCTCTTAAGGATAGTAATGGATTAACCATTTATTAACTGCGTCACTTAAAGATTTTTTTAATTTATTTATTAATGTATAAGGTATTTTCTCCCTTCTTCCAGCACTCCTTCGTGGCGTAACGGTAGCACACTCGGCGCGTATTCTAGAGGGTCAGGTTGATGTCCCGGTGAAGCCATTCCTCATTTTTCACGTCTTCTGCTTCAAAATAAACTATGGTTCTACTGTGGCGCCCGAATTAAAAGATGGTGGACGATAATTTGTCATCATCAGGATTTGGCGAATGGGTCCTCTTATCTCCAGTTGCCTTTTAAAAAGAGCAGTAAATAAAGTATCTTCTTCTTTCTTCCAGCATGCCTTCGTGGTGTAACCTAGCACATTCAGTGCGTGATCGAGAATTCCAGGTTCGAGTTGAATTCCAGGTACGAGGGCGTTGCTCATTTTTCACATCTTCTGCATAAAAAAACCTAATGACTCTACAAATTTTAGTGGAAGTTTTAATGATTTAAAAAAACAATTCCGTCATATATACATGTAAAATAAAAAATATGTAAAAAAATTAATTAAAAAATTAAATAAAAAATTAATTTGAAATTTTTAATTTAATTACGAACTGAACGCCTCGTAATTCTTCATATTAATTTGCGTATCTTCCCTTTTTCATTCTAAAAGTAGAAATTGTTTATAATAAATTTTTTTCTGGACTGCGTTTTTCCAAATTAATCCGTTTCTTGCTTTCTTATGTAATCCTGCTGCAATGCGGGTAGCTGTTATCCAATCAGATTAAAGAAACTTTTGATTATACGTATATCTAGCGTTTTGCTGAGTACGCCCTTTCTTTTTCGCACAAAATTGTAGGGCGCATATCGCAGCCATAATGATATGGAAATGAGAACGTGTATCAAGAATTAAGTATCTAGCTATAATTTATGTCTTGTCTTCGTGTCGCCAGGGTCATCATTATATCTATGCAAAAAACTTTTCCAATTCTATTACAGCTATCACCTAATCATCAAGCTAACTACAGATAATGTTACATATATATGTGTGTGTGCGTCATTATTTTTATGTAAAATATAAATTTTTACATTTATGGAATAAAGAAATTTATGTAAAAATATAATCGGTGATAAATTTGTTACACTCAGTTCTCGACATTTTATGAATTCAGTGTAAAACTAAGAAGATACTCTGTTAAAGACATTAGTTTTTTTCGAAGCAGGAGACATGAAAAATGAGCAATGCCTTCGCCTGGACTTCTTGAATACGCGTCGAGCGTGCTGAGTGCTACACCACGAAGGCAGGCGAAGAAGACTGGAGAAATACCTTATATAGTTCCCCCTTTTAAAGGGCGACTGAGAGCCCCAGTCGTCAAAATCTTGGTGGTGGAGAATCATCATCCACCACCTTTTAGTTCGGGCGCCACTTGTACAGACATTAGGTTATTTCGGAAGCAGAAGTGATGAAAAATGAGCAACGCATTCGCAGGGACTCGAACCACGGACCCCTGGAATACGCATCCAGCGTGCTGACCACTACACCACGAAGGCATACGAAGAAGGTGGGAGAAATACCTTATAAGACTG
>KK112837.1:111132-122425 GCA_000611955.2 Stegodyphus mimosarum
AACGTTTATTTTATATTTGCATGTTATTTTTACGGCGAAAATAGTTAGCTTTTGTAAAATTAAAGTTATAATAGAACATGTAATGTAATAACTGAGTATAAATAAATCCCTGAGGCCTTTTGAAAATTAATTTCTTTTAAACAGTAGCAAACGTTTCTTAATAACAGAGGAAATAAATCGATGATTACCACATTTTCTAGCCTATTTCCTTTCATTTTTTTTAACTAATTTTATCGACCGAAAATCGACAGAGAAAAATATGCTAGTCATTTTATTTCCAAGAAATGCGGTTACAGTAAGAACATAGCAGACGAAAGGTAATCTGGATAAACTACTGGTAACTATTATAATATTATTTCTTTAAAAAAAAACTGACAATCTAATGTTAATACACAATAGTATTAAAATTGCAACATCTGACGGATATTGAGGCGATATCTAAGGATAACTGATCCGGATCCCTCACATGTAAAGTTTCCTAAGAAATTAAATGGATGATATACCAACACAAAAATGCGATTACAGATTAAACACACTGAAGGCATTATCGAGGTGTACAGTTTGCCAGCAATCTAGCTCTCGGAAAAAACTACGTACAATAGAGGAAGCGGAAAATGATGCGAATATTTTTAAATTGCTTAGAACCAACCGCTAAAAAGCTAGGGGAAAATACATGAGGAAGTACATTGTATCGGGATGTAAAATAACGCAGGTAGTTTAATTTCCTTCCTTATCATAATTTTTTTTAGTACAATTTCTTCAGAATTCCTTTGTACTTAAACAAGATTATTTTTGTTGTCTTTGCCATATTTGAAGCTCATTTACCCACAAGTCAATATAGAATTACGGGTAGAAGAAATAGATACATCTAACGAGTAGTCATAAACCTTGGGAACCGGTTGTAGGTAAAAAGAGCTGGCCTTAGACAAAATAAGTCTGGCACTCTGGCCGTGATGGGTTTTGCAGTAGAGTGTTAAAATCTCGACTTTAAAAATGCCGCCTTTTAGATAATCTGCAATTATTCTGGTGAGTGAAGAATGATAGCCAGCATCTACGTGTTAATGATTCAATTTTAAATGCCAGACTTACTCAAAAGTCTTCTCAAATAGCCGCTATTGTTACTTCCTTGTAGGAAGTAAAAAGAAATTTCGGGTACCATATTTCAACAAAAATATCTATTTTGACCGCTATCTAATGTGATTTAACGATGTTTTTGAGTGACATCCGTGCGTAAGGACAGAATAAAGGACTCTTTTACCCCAAAATAATTATAAAACTGATTTAAAATGGATTCTGAAGGGATTTTTTCGTGGCGTCTGTGCGTACGTACGTACGTATGGGTGTTTGTATGCATCTTTCATAACTCGAAAACGAGTAGCCTCAGAACGTTGAAATTTTGTACATAGGGCTGCTATAACATGTATATGTGCACCTCGCATTTTGGTTGCAATCGGCCGCACGAAAAGTATATATATATATATATATCCATTCTATTACTCGGCTCAGTAAGCTCAGTTTCTTTATTCTTATAAGTTTGTAAATTGTGCAATTTTTTTTTAAATGATTGAATTATGTTGTTCTTATCTTTCGGTTAAGATTTCTATGCCTTTAGTTAACCTGCATGCAATAATTGTGGAATTATCAACTGTTTAAAAGTTTTTTTTTTAAGTGCGGCTAAGCCTAACTCTTGGTTATAACAGCGGCCATATTTGATGACATTTGAAACTCATTTTTCATCTCTCCTGCTTCGAAATAACCTAAAGTCTCTACAAACTGCTCTGCGTGGAGTCACATACCTCCGAAAAAGCTGGTGAATTTTACGTTTTTACTTTTTTAACTTGTAAATCTTGGTTCATTATTTCATTTATTGTTGCTGCAGATGTGTTTACAGACTTTGCAGCTGATTTCTACGTCGGCGGATTTTCTCTTTTTACCAAAGATTTAACTTTAGAAACAGAACATATATTTTTTCGAGTATTCATTTGGAATCTTCTTTCCATGTAGAAGTAATAATTGGTAATTTTTCCCTCTACGATTAAAAAATACTGTTGCTTATTTTGAACTTAGAAATTTTAATATCATGCACTTCAGAACGTTTCTGAACTATGGAACAAGGATATTTCTCTTCGGAAAGAGCAGTAACATATTCTTCAATCCACAGCTTTCTTTACATGCGACATTCTGAAAGTAGAGTAAATTTAAAAGACGCTGACAATATTTATGATTTCAAGTGTTACCAGAAACTTTTACTCAAAAGCATTTGCTTTTTTTTGAACTGCTTAATCGAAATCATTCTAAAAATGGGTAAATACCCTTTGTATTTAATTAAATATTTCCATTTGCCCCGTTTTGCAACGAGATTCACTCACTCCAGGACCCCTTAATGCACTTATAAAAGTTCAAAAGTTGTTCTTTTTTCAGCCAAATTTTTTTCTATTCCTTAATCTCTTTTAACCTGTTTCTTTAATCTTGTTGCGTGCGTACGGGTTCGTAATGAATTTAATGCACAAGTCGATAAAAAGTTAATAAAAATTTATTCTTATCTCAAGAAATAAGACAAAATGCTGAAATTTCCTCAGAGATATTCCTACAATATCGCAATATCTCACAGTAGTTATATTTTAAACTATTAAAACGTTAAACAGAACTCAAATTCAAAACACAGAGAAAGCTAATCCGATCTCACCGCGAATTCGCTACATTCAATAACAGCACTAAGTAAACAACTCATAAACACTGAATTGAGATGTTTTCCTCCGGCTTTTATAAGCTTTTTAATCATGCACGAGAACATTCTGGTATTTTCTCGATTTTTCTGGATAGCAAAAGCAATTACGAGATATCTATTTATTAAATACGCGTGCCCCTGTATTTTTTCATTTTCGGCGTAGTTTTCTCTAAAAAGTCGTCACGCGCTGCATGGCACGGGGAAATGAAACAATTTTAATTACAATTTTACTAAAAATAAGTAAATAAATACAAAATCCGTAACAATGCAACTCAGGCTATAATGGATACATTATGCTGTATTGATGTCTGGGGGATGGAAAGCGATGTCTGAGGGGCATTATCCCGTCAATCGTAAATCTGCCGTTTGGAAGCATGATTTATTGCTAATTAGTCTAAGTGTGAATAAACAACGCTCTCACAACGTCTGGGTTTCATTCGATGTTACCTCGATCTATTCTTTGCATTATTAGCTTTCTAAACAAAGCTTCCTGTAAAATCGGAGGGTATAAAAAACGAGTCTAAATTTACTAAAGCCTTTTTACGAAGCGCAAAAGCGAAATGGGCCGAATGTTGATTGTTTATTTTATTTACGTCGTCTTCCTTCAGAATAATCTTCGTCTCCCTTCAGACTTCTGAAGAGACAGACGTCAGTCCCTTCAAAATTCTATAGGAACGATTGCCGAATCTTTGGTGGGATCTTCGCCAGCTTCCAGATATGTGACGTGTTACCGTTAGAAAATCCTCCACAAAGGCATCCCTTCCCTTAGGCAATTACTCTTGAGCGCTTTGCCGTAATCAGATAAATCAAATCGTCAGCTTTCATGGTTCGACGGTCTACACCACCTTTGATATTCGACAGGATAATATGTAAGTACCCCAAAAAAATCTTGAACATATTTACTCGGGTGCGCAGAAGTAATTAAGTTACGTATACCTGAATTAACTCGGTTGAGCACATTAAGAGGCTCATGGATGAGGTGAAATAAATAAAATACCAACCGAAGCAATCAAAATTGCTAAAATAGAAAAAGGAAGACATACCACTTCATAGTTAGCTTTGATGGCCACATCTACAGTATTCTCTCGATTGTAAGTGTCCGCAAGATAGGCGCCTGAAGCCCCCGCTTTGAAGACCCCTGCTTTGACTTTGAGCGAAAAAGAACCTTCTACATCCAGTAGATCGCGAGCTTCTACAGAGTTGTCCACAATTTTGTAATGCGTCTCTGTGATAGGTTTTCGGATAAGCTGAAAATTGAAAAACATTTCACGTTTCTACGTCAGAGAGAGTAATCAGCGATGACAAGAATTTTCAAAAATATGAAATTGCATTTCAGTCATAAAATGGCAAAAGCAACAAAATAAGTTACAGATTTTAAGAACACCACAAGTGGAAAAGTCTTTAGAAATGAGGTTTTATATCATTTATTAAAAAAATATTCGTATTACAAAAATAGAAGGATTAAGAAGAATTTGGCAATAAGATTCAGTTAAAAAAGAATATTAAATTGCGTAGTAAATAAAATATTATTGCATGAAATATTAATGAATAAAACTAAGTTTGATTAATTTTGTTGCATTTGATGATAATACGATTAGGTGTTCGGATGCGAGAATGAGAATTCAGTGAGCGAGTTATTCAATTTGAAATCACGGGTAGAGGAAAATGAATCTCTTCTTAATTATATTTAATTAGGGAAAGTGACAGTTGAATATTAGTTAGTCGTCTTTCCAAAGTGCTGGAGTTGGTTACATTTTTAAATAGCTCTTTCATTATTATTGTTATAGCAGAGCGTGGTTTTACCCTGCAGGATCAGTAAAAACAAAAACCTCTTGCTTTAATCTGAGGCAATTCGTAACACAACAGAAGCAGTCCTCAGTATTTTAGCACAATGTTAGTAAGAAGGAGTCTCTTGCTGGTCTCAAATATAAGTATAGTCACTGTTCGTGAACTTTATCTGGAAAATATGCTTGTTCTTTCATTTAAACATTTGTCAGAGCCATTGACACGAAACTCAATGAGAAACTTTACTGAGAAAATGTTTTTCCCAGAAGTAAGAAGGATAACCATCTACAGAGGCTGTTCGCACATTTTTTAGACGATGTATATTGTATTCACAATACTAAATTACATAAAATTCTTGTGTTTTAAATGTTCTATTTGACATCCCTTATTCTGAACTATCTTTCGACACCGCAATTTCCAGGATAATAATGCCTTTTGAAGTGTCAGAAGAGGTATTCTATCCCATTCCTCTCGAACAGCTTTCCAGAGTCCCGTTAGGGTTTTGGTACAACGTTTGGATAATGCAGTTTTTAAAAGTCCGAAAGCACAAAAATCCATTGGTGACACATCGGGAGATTTAGTAGGGATATCGGTGAAGGGTATGGCCTTGATACCAGTTTTTTGTTCCATTTCTTTTAGGAAATTTACGGTGCATTTTGATGTGTGACTGCTAGCTTTGACCCGATGGAGTCTCACAGATGGATGGCACTGTGGGTAAAGCGATGGTACTTCATTCAGAAAAACTGGCGATAAAACATGTTCCTGATAGTATTTGGAGTTCATCTTGACATTTTTTTTCACTCTCTTTATTTTTAACTTGCCATTATAAGAAAACCCAGCAACAATCACGAATCCCTTAGAAAAACTTTCTTTCGATTCTTTGAACAGTGTACTTAAATTTTTTCTCCCCTTTTATGATAATAAATGGCTCTTTTTTTGTTACAATCATTTAAATACACCCACGCTTCATCTATTGTGACAATTGCTTTCCATTTTTCTTTGGATAAGTGTTTCTCATATAGAATTCTGCAGCGTTATGCGATATGCTTTGGAAGAAGACGATGCACATTGCGTTTTTTCGCTTTCTTAAGATTTAAATCGACGTTTGTCATTTTGTTTACAGTGGACACCGAGCATTTTAATGATTTTGCAACTGTCTTTTGACTAGGGGGATTTTATTTTAACATTAAACAACGTATCTTTGCAATAGTCGAAGATGTCCGTTTTTTCCTTGGATACTCGTTTGGAATTTTTGCCCCACTTGAGGCTGCAATTTGACGTTTTTTTCTTTTCTTGTGGATGATATTACTTATCAACGCTTTAGATATCACAAAACCATGACTCTCACATCGTTTTTGGATAACGGAGAATGCATATTTCTCTTCGGAAAGAACGTCAATGTAACCTTCGAACCACTGCTCAAGAAATTAATAAATTCACCATTTTGAATAAAAACAAAACTTTCAAGCCACAGACGATAATTTTGACTTTTAAAAACATAGTACAATTGCAATTACTTCTTTTGCTGCAAACGATTTTTTATTTCCGCTTACCAAAATCGTTTAAACAGCCTCTGTATAACTGTACTACCGTACTACACAGAAGCAGAACTTTCTTCTGATTGGTTTCTTCCCTTCCTCCCCTATGCGAAACAGACCTGGCAACGCAATTTTTTACCCAGAATCTCAAAATATTGCGTCTATTTAATTCAGAAATTTGTTGTCTAAAAGTTGCGTTTAGAAATCTGCCTTTCGAATGAATGCTGGGAGAAATGCCTTCCTTGGCAAACTTTCTTATTGCATTGCCCGTCACTAAATCTAACAAGTCCAGGAACCCAAGCAATAACGCTGCGTCTTGCCAAATGCTCCAGATGACAGCCACATAATCTTCCAACACCAACAAGGTCAAGGAGTGCTTGTCGCTCGGCATTAAGGCTTCATAACCGCGCGCGTAACTCAAGAGCCAAGGGCAACGAAACACCCTAGAGTTAGATACGCAAACACCTTTATTGAAGTAGTAAGATATATGGCTTCGTATATGGCGGCTCTGTCTTAAAACGTAAAGTTATACTGAAACAGAATGAACTCGCAAAGAACGAAATGTCAAAAGTAAAACTCAACAGTAGAATTCACAGTTCACCTTCGCCACACGATTAACATTCAGCCACATTCGCCATCGCCTAGTATCGAACAATCTTCGATCCTCTGATGAGATAGCTAGCGAAGGAGTGGCATAGCTAGAGCTTTCGCCGTCGGGTAGTCCCTGAGTTTGTAGCCCGAGGAGATCTTTGAATTTGCCGCTCGATTTGATATATAAAAAAATTAATTCAAAAATATAGGGAAATAAACTAAAACTCTGTGTTTTTTTTAAGAAAGCTTTAATTTCAACATTTTAAAATTATATTATTATTATGCTAGTTATTTTGTTCACAAAATCATGGATAACATTGTAACAGTTGCTGTTATACAAACAACAGAGAAAAATTTCTTAAATGCAAAACATGCATTTGTAGTTCTTAAATACTTCTTAAATAATTTTTATTTAGAAAACGTTTTTCATACATAGAAACAAGTTCGCACTCGTGTTATAATATTTGGAACTTTGTTCTGGAGTTGTAATTTAGAATAAACCAAAAATTCAAAAAAAAAAAAAAAAAAAAAAAAAAAAAAAAAAAGAAAAATCTCTTTTCCACGTTCCTATTTTGCTTTCCTTAACAATAACGGCAGTAAAACCCCCCAGGTACTTCTCTTAAGCAGAAAGATTTCCTTATGAATGTTTCTTGATCATAACTAAGCTGATATTCGTAATTTTCATCCAAATGTTTCGACGGAATGAAATAGTTATAATAAATAGGCGTGTGTTGGAAATCCAGTCGTGATTTCTTTAAACATTTTATCTAGAGCAAAAACTATTTTTCTTCTGAACGTAATTCCCTGTTACAATTCCGAACCTCATTATTCTTCACCAGTCTCGACGATCCACGTCAGTAATCACTATAAAATAATGTTTCAGATGCAAAATGCCCGCCCGAAAAATGTGCCTCCCGACACGTATCACCCATCTCTAACTACGCGACTGTATCGAAGCCACTTATAGGTATTTTATAACTTCTGTTTAAAGCGCGGCCTGTTCTGTTTGAAAAGTACATTTGAGAAAGAAAATATTAAAAAAAAAATAAAATAAAGGGTTCAGATTTTAAATTACGTCCAAAGGGGCATTTTTTAACGTTTTGTGTGTTACATTTATTTATTAAATATTCTATTTTTAGCACTTAAACCATAAAATTCAGTTCAGCAGCAATATCGCAAAATAATTTTAAAATGAGTATATCTTTAGAATTTCCGATACATAGTTCCGCACGCTTTAGATAAAAAGGTTTTTACTTTCGCGTGTAGTGTTGAATTTGCTCGCTTTTAAATCGTTTGAGTTTGTTCATCAAAAATTCGTTAAAGTTTTACAAAATGTGAAATAGATAATAAAACAAATTCCAAATTCGGGCTTCCAGATGCGCATATTCGGGTGGAAACGTACGTTATTGAAAATTGGATGGCTCTAGGTACCATTGTTTTATCACATTTGGAGAAGTATACACCCATTTATGTAGATTCTTCATTATTTAATTTCTTTAAATATAATACAGGGCTGCAATATTTTATGGCAAGTTTGAAAAGGGATTTAGATTTTTAATGTTTCCGACGCAAAATCGCAAAACGAAAACAATAGTCCTTCAGAGACAAAGCCCCTTTGGACTAATAACAGCAAGAATCAGCATAACATTCATAAATCTGAGGACTATAGTTTCAAAAATTAAATGGATTCTTTCTTAGCTATAGGAGTGAAAACACCTAAGAAGAAAAATGCGTTCCAGAGAGCAATACACAAAAAAATTCCAGAAAGTTTGGACTGTTGACGAAAAGCGAAAACAACTACGACATAATTTCTTTAAAAGCTGAAGTTAAAGATGGATTTGAACTGGAATCACTAAGCAGAACTGAGAAGCTTTTTATGAATAATAAGCACCTCTAGGGAAACCAATTCTACAACGGAAGATGTTTTTTGAATAACTGTGGCTGCAGAGAAACGGAAAATGTGATTTTGGATCAGAATGGTTTAACAATGGAGAATTAATGAATTTCTTCCTTTTTTAAAAAAAAAAATTGTCGCACGCTCTTTAAAGCTTTCCAGGTTTGACCAATGTATATTGGATTTTCTCGAGTATTCTTTCCGTCTAGGATTTCAGTCCCAGGTTCTGTAAATTTCAAATTCTATTTTTAGACGCTAAAATCTGTGCTTCAAATGAGGAAATCAAAAATCACCTGCATCAGTTTTTTGCCAGCAAAGAAAAACAAATTTATGAGCAGGGAATCATGCTACTGTGAGGAAGATGGCAAAAGGTGTTGAACCAGAATTAACAATAGATAATTCTGTAAGGTTTATCCTAAGTTTATCAAGACTGGTGTTTCTTTTAATTGATTTTTCAAACATAACTGTAGTCCTGAGTAGGAACAGGGAGCTTACTAAAAGCTATGTTCGTGCGTATGTAGAAGATACAGCAAAGATAAGGAGGGTTCAAATTACCCTTTATTTGCTTATCGATTTTACAAACGTTCCCGCGCTTCGGGATACAAAGACCCACCACTTGTCATCTGAACGTAAAAGAATATAAGATTACTAACTAACTAAAACTTAAATAAGAGCTAACTTTTAATATTTTACACAGGTGACTAGCACTGATACTGGCCTTTTAAACTAATACGTCTGTAGTACGCAAACTGTGGAAAACTACAATACTTTTTAACTTTCAAGAGGGTTAAACTCTGGCCTTAAAGGCGGACAGTATTTGATGGCAAGCTCGTGTGAAGACTCGTAGCGAAAGGGCTCTTGGCAAAAAGCCACAACTTAAATACGTAAGCGTTAGCAAGTACAATTTGCATAAACACATTCACGCATTAATTCTGGCCGGAAGTGCAAAATAAGAGATGATAGTAAAGTTTTAAAATAAAATAAACGTTAGTGAACTTAAAGTTCTTACAAGTTTATTAACAGTTTAAGTTATGCTTCTTTCCTATTTATTCTAATTTCAGCTTACAATTTCCTACCAGAATGTAATTTCAGAAACGCAGTTAATGCAAATGAGTAAGAGTATTATTTAACTCGATGTTTCGCCGACTTCGAGAGAGAGAGTCTGATTTTCCTGACTAGCGCGCGTTTGCCTTTTGGCTACGTTCTTTCTTAGGATATTAGGCTTGGCCCCACACTTGCTTGGCTTCGCCGATTTAATTGATATTTAGGGGCCAACTACTTAGAATTCTGATAGTTTCGGCTATACCTTTCAGATAACCTTAGCTAAGCTTAGTTTAGTTTCATTTCATAATTATTTAAGTTTCAAGCCCAAGTGGAGGTTTTGCTGTATAGTCCGAGATAGGAGTTGATTGTAATTATTCTAAGAAGTAAAGAGCAGTTAACCCTTCTTAAGTCTTGTTTATTCTCGCACTTAAGCGATTATTCGCTTGCTAGTGTTTGTGGGGTGCTAAGATTGAACATTGGATTTAGACAAATAAAACCCCACAATGGAAAAAAAAAAAAAAAACAGAATTATTTTCCAAGCAACTTAATAGATTATAGTATAATACAGTTGATATTATTTTAGTGTCATTAGTTAAAATGTCATTTTAAAAATCCCCACAGTTGCTGTTTTGAATAATGAATGCGTAGAATTTCATATCAATTAACCAGTTTTTGTGACTAGAGCTTTACTTTTAACTTTTTCTTTCCGTAATCTTCACCAGAATTCAAATTAGTTTTTTGTGTACTTAAACCAGGGGTTTGAAGGTTTTAGAGTTACAGCTTCTGGCAACTTCGCCTTACTGGTACGTACTTCGCCACCTCTGCCAAAGTATTCTTCCGGCTTATGCATTTTGATAGACGACGTTTAAAGTACGTGCCAGTTAATCATCTTGAAACTGCTTAAGTAATCTATTGTGCGTGTAGCCTCCGTTACCTGCATTTGAATTTCATCTTATGTTAATTTAGATACCAGCAAGTAGAGAAGATTCGTCTGTCGCATAAGTAGTGATTTCTGTTAAATTAAGAGTTCAATAAAAAGCTAATTTCTTAAGATATGATCACTAGTTTCAGACAAAAAAGGTAAGTCGCTTCCTGTCTAGCAAAGTCTGCAGGGCACTGACATAAACGTCTAGTCACTGCAGAACCCTATAAATGTTTTTGTTAGATCTATTTATTTCATTAAGTACAAAAATTTACATTGTTGAAACTTACAGAAGAGGCATTTAATTAAGTTTACAAAAGGCTATTTCCTCCTGCCCAGAATTTATTAGATTTGATGCATTTCAGTGTATTTAAACAAAAGGAACTTAGTTCGCTTTGATTTGAGAGATTTTTGCTTTCTACACAGCGGCCCAGAGAAATCTTATCCTAAGTGTCTACTGCAATGACAAAATATGAAATACACAAAAATAAGTCTCCTTTATTTGAAGTTAAAACTAACAATCAGCTAACTTTATTTTGAGGAGTGGCACATAATGAGTATTTCCTGTTTACACTTTTATTTTATCCGTTTTGAAATTTGCTTTATTTGAATAATTCGTGTTCTTCACAGAAGCTACTAATGCATACATGCTAGATAAGGAAAAAAATTAATTTTCTTTTATTAGTTCCTTTTGACTTTATTTCCTTGCTCATGCACATTACAATATCTTGAATTAAAATATTAATGAATTTTGTAATACGTAAGAACATGTATTTTTTTTTTTTTTTTTT
>KK112837.1:137401-193163 GCA_000611955.2 Stegodyphus mimosarum
AGTAGTATTTTTTTTTTTTTTTTTTTTTTTTTTTTTTTTTTTACTCACTTCTTCCGTTTGCGAAGCGCTAAGAATCGAAATATTTCAATGACCGTTTCCTGTAAGACTAAATAAATAAATAAATGGAAAAGATTCCTTCCTTTTCTATCTGACCTGTAGCTGTAAGTTCTTCACTGTTAGCTATTGTCACATAATTTTCTGTTTTGTAGAATTCTAGAATATTTGCTTTTAAAATAGTAGAAGCGGTAGAATTAGTTTGTTCTCTTCAGAAGAATCGAAATATTTCAATGACCGTTTCCTGTAAGACTAAATAAATAAATAAATGGAAAAGATTCCTTCCTTTTCTATCTGACCTGTAGCTGTAAGTTCTTCACTGTTAGCTATTGTCACATAATTTTCTGTTTTGTAGAATTCTAGAATATTTGCTTTTAAAATAGTAGAAGCGGTAGAATTAGTTTGTTCTCTTCAGGACAGTAAACAGACTGTTCAAATGTTATATATAATATATAATGTGTACACAATAAAATAAACACAAAAAATCTTGATTACAGTTTTTCAGATGCTTTTTCGTTAATAATTAAGAAACTTTCTTTGCATTTTTCTGGAGAAATTAGAAAGTCTCGAATCTCAACTATAGAAAATAAGCCCAATTCGTTATGCATGTATCAGTATACCGAAGATTTCATAGATTCAACTTTAGGGATAACTGTGGCCAAATCTAGCCCCAAATCTCTTGCTGGTCACGGAGTATCATTATAAATTTACTGAACCGGAGTTAGTTACTTAGGAATACATTTTCATTTTCTGATATATTTTTCTCCTCGGTCTTAGCTATGTTAGAAATGGAGGTACGGTTTCTTTTCGTAATAAATCATTTCAAAGTTTGCCAATAAAGTTACGTTGCAGTGAGTTTCTTGGCAATTCCAGCGTTTATTGTCCTTTTAAAAATTTCCTTTTAATGCATATGATCTACCTTCGAATACTGCAGGTGAATGGCCACGTCTGGTTTAAATAAAGTTTCGGTAAACTCGTAATCCAGTTTTGAACCGAGATGAATGACAGCATCAAGAGACAAATTCAAAATAAGCACAAAATGATTGAAAATAGAATTGCATTTTACGCCTGTACATCGTTCTCAAATGACTTCACAGTAGCTGGTGTATCAATCAGTGTAATAAGCCAAACGGTATTTTTTACGTAATGTTTCCTGTCTCAAAAAATAACCCTCTGAAGAACGACGTTTTGAAAAGTGGATGAATCCAGGAAGTTTAGTCGGTAGGAGTACTGATGAAGGAGAGCTGCTGATGAAATGGGAAAGATTTTATCGTTTAAGACGAGCATTCTTTACTATTCAAAAATCTTTTTCTCCCTAATTTTTTCAAAACGGAAATTTAAACATTTGACAAATCCTCGTCTCACTGAAGCCCTATTAGGCCTGAAAGAGCTCTTAATGTATATTAACTTACATAACTTTCGTTAAATGTAAACATATACGTATTGCTATAGATTTCGTATTTATTTAGAATTGTAATTAAAATTGTTGTATTTTTCTGTGCAACGCAGACGATTTAGATACGTCGGAAAAGTGAAACTACAACAGCGCATGCATTTAGTATTCAATAAATAAATATCTCGCAATTGCCATCCACAAAAATCGAGGTTTTACCAGAATATTCTAATAAATAATTAAAAAGCTTATAAAAGCCGGACTGAAACACCTCATCTCAGTTGTAGTTGTAGCTGTTTTAAGCGAACTGTTTGTTTACTTAATACTGTAGCGATTTTGCTGTGAGATAGAATTAGTTTCTCTGTTTTTGAATTGAGATTTGCTGAACGTTTGAGATATTGTGATATTGTACGAATATCTCTGAAGAAATATTTCAGCATTTAGATTTATTTCTTGTGAAAAGAATAAATTTTTGTTAACTTTTTAACGACTTGTGCATTCAATCCATAACGAACCCGTACGCACGCAACAGTATGTTTCATTCTAAATTTATATATATATAACTTGGGGGCGAACTACTAACTAGAAAAACTCAAATCAAAATTAAAACAATTAGTAATAAAAAAAAATCTGAAAGCTTTCAAATTTTACATTACACCCGGAGGGACTTTTTTTTAACGTTTTGTGTGTTACCTTTATTTATTAAATATCACGTTCTTTGCACTTAAACCATAAAATTCAGTTCAACAGCAATATCGCAAAATAATTTAAAAATGAGCACAGCTTTAGAATTTTAGGTGCACAGTCTCGCGCGCAGGAGAGAAAAATGTTTCTTCTGTACAACGCTGCCATTGCTCGCTTTGAAAGCCTTGAGTTTGTTAATGAAAAATTCGTTAAAGTTTTATAAAATATGAAATCGATAATAAATTAAATTCCAAATTTCAAATTTGGGCTTCCAGATGCCCATATTCGCAGTAGGATTACGTCATTCAAAATTCGATGGGTCTAGGTACCGTTGTTATCACAATGCGAAAAACATATATACGTTCATGCTGGTGTTTCATTATTTAATTTCATATAATACAGAGCGATAATATTTGGTGGCAACAATTTGAAAAGTGAACCGACGTTTATAGCGAATCAACGCAAAAGGCCAAAACGAAATTACTAGTCCTTCTGGAAAAATTGCCGTTTCGGACGACAAGAGCAAAGTATCTAAATAACATAACATAAATTAAAATCTGAAAGGTTTCAGATTTTGTAACTTTCTTGTAAATACTGATCTATCATAGGTTTGTAAGGCACATGAGACTTCGGATTCTTCTTAAATCTGCACCACGAAGACTCAAATCGTTTTTTCTGCTACTCAAAATTATCCCGTTATTCTTCTCTGAGCTTGTTTTAGGGAAAGCAAGCCGTATATCTGTTGTCCTAAATTTTACGTACTCTCGAAATTTTCTAAAGGTAATACCGTGTTCTAAGCTGTGACTGTCACCGGGTTTTTTACAAATCTCCAAAGCTTCCAATTGTCATAAATTTCTCATCAATCCGGAAATCGGGCGTTTCTGAATCCTTTTTAACTTGTACGAAATTCTGTTATGATGTTAAAGGATTCCAATGCATTACATGCCTTTTCTGTTCCGTTCACATACCACTCCAGTTTGGTTTCTACCTTTATTGACGATTCAGAAATTTGGAAGATCTTTTCCTTAAAATCACTCTTCTACTCGTAAAGTATCCACAAGCAAATCTAACATTTAAAGGGTTGTAGAGTCATTAGGTTATTTGAAAGCAGGAGAGATGAAAAATGAGCAACACCTTCGCCGGGAATCGAACCACAGACCTCTCGGTTACGCGTCGAGCGTGCTGACCTCTACACCACGAAGGCATGCGAAGAAGGCGGGAGAAATACCTTATAGGTTTTCTTTATAAAAGTGTTAGACAGAATCAGCAGAATATTTTTCCTTATGTTTTTGAATAACATTATTAATTTCTTAATTATTAATTTTCTTAATTAACAAGAAATGAAATAAAATAATTAGATTTGGCGTGTAAAGAAGCTGTGAATTGAAGGATATGTTTTTGTGCTTTCCGAAGAGAAATATTCCTATTCCGTATTTCAAAAACGTTGTTAAATTCATGGTATTAAAATTTCTAAGCGGAAAATAAGCAACATTATTGATCGGAAAGACGAATACCTGAAAAAGGTACATAGTGTTTCTAATATTTCTTAGTTAAATCGTTGGTAGCAGGAGGAACATCGCTGCTGCAAAGGCTTTAAATACATCTCTACCAACAATAAATAAAATAATAAACCAAGATTTACAACTTCAAGAAATCTAAAAAGCTTAATATTCCCCAGCTTTTGCCTAGGCATATAGCTCAATGCACAACATATTGTAAAACACTGTATGAAGACAATTTATCAGGAGATAAATGGAAATGCATTGTGGGTCATTAGGTTTACCTAAATGACTGTAATTAAAAAATGTCTATTAATTATCTAAAACAAAAAGAAAATATATACAAATCTGCTTCCGTTAATGGAAAGAATGTTCTTGAAGGGGTTTATGATTGTAATGTGACTCATTTAACTGGGAAATTAAAAATAAGAGGCTTGGAAAAAATTAAATTAACTGAGTATATTATCAAGAAAAAGTTTTATGTCCGAAAGTTAGGAAAGAAATTTCCTTTCCTTTATCCTAATGATTTTCAAAAAGTGAAACTTCATCGAGACAAAGCAGTAAGTCATGCTTCAAAAACTGCCAGTACAATCCTTGAAAAAATGAAGACTGATACAGGCATTGCATGCATACTTTTTGAACGTTTTCTGAAAAGTCCCCTGAGGTTCGACCAACTTACTAGTGCGCTTTTGGTCTCTCGAAAAGAGCTCTTTCTGAGTGCAAATTCGTCACGATTGATGGTCTCTGGGAAGTGGAAGTCAATACACTGAAAATTTAACGAAAAATTTTACAAAAGCCCTTTTTGTTTTGGAAATAACGACTCCGCAATAGGGAACGGGAAAAAAAAAGTTTTCAGATTTTAAATTACGTCTAAAGGGGCGTTTTTTTTTAACGTTTTGTGTGTTACCTTTATTTATCTAATATCATGTTCTTCGCACTTAAACCGTAAACAGCAGTATCGTAAAATAATTTTAAAATGAGTGTATCTTTAGAATTTCCGATACAGAGTTCCGGGCGCTTTAGATAAAAAGGTTTTTTTCCCCCGTAGAGTCTTGCCATGGCTCGCTTTTAAATCGATTGAGTTTGCACATCAAAAATTCATTAAAGTTTTACAAAATATGAAATAGATAATAAAAGAAATTCCAAATTCGGACTTGTAAATGCGCCTATTCGGGTGGAAAGGCACGTTATTCAAAATTGGATGGCTCTAGGTACCGTTGTTTTATCACATTTGGAGAAATATACATACATTTATGCAGATTCTTCATTATTTAACTTCTTTAAATATAACACAAGATTTGGTGGCAACAGTTTAAAAAGTGATTCAGACTTTTAATGTTTTCGACGGAAAATCGCAAAACGAAAGCAATAGTACTTCAGGGACAAAGTCCCTTTGGACTTAAAAAAAACGCTATCAGACTACTCATTGAAAAGAATACTCTTTACATTTTAAGCGTTATTAAACAGCCCCGAAATCCAAAAAATGTGTAATTAGCTTCTGTATTAAACCTAGCGTTCGGGAAGGGTTTATTTAATTTCATAGCTATCTCAAATCAAGCTCCGAACTAACTAGCTTCCTCAAACAAAAGCCACCAATATATAAGTTCTCTCATTGTAAGTTATAAGAATTGAGGATGATAGACCTGCCAAAGGAGGACTCGAACTACTATAATCAGTTTCAGCTTTATCACTTTACAGCTATTATTCAATAATATATCACCGTCGGTTTTCTCTCCCAAACAACAACAAACATGCTTGATGGCGGCAAACTTTTACGAACTCCATAAATTATCCAATATCGAAGTAACATTGTAATGGATGATGGAAGCGTTCGTTAATTGTTCCTGTGGCGCTCATAAAATAAATTTCTCATCAGGAATGTTTTTCTTCTTCTCCACTTGCAGGAAAGGTTCACTTTTCTTGTTGCCGAAAGACGTACCGTTAAAATGTCTGCATAGAAGGTGATAAAACTCTTTCGATTGTCGCTTTATTGCTTAAAGAACTATCTTTATTACCAAGATTTGGAAACAATTGAAGCTGAAGATTATTATTCGGAGAACCGGTAGTAATTCTGGGCATTATTTGCTATATTCAAGTTTTTTTATTGAAGTTTTTTAGGGTTTAATTTATGACAGTTTGCGCAAATGTAACCAATCGCATAAAAGCAGTAAAGTTCCCAAGCTTAGTGTTGATTAGCTTTATTATTATTATCAACTTTACAGGACATTACACGCTTTCGTTTTATGCAGCACACGTGAAAAGTTCACGGTTCTTGAGTTAAAATGTATTGCAGTGGAATGAAAAGGAAAGCTTGTTGTCTTCAGAGCTTGGCAACGTTTTTTGAATGCTCTGGCGTAGGGATTCACAACATCGTCGGTATTGACCGCCTAGGGGGTCGAGAGAATTGTAAAGGGGATCGATAATGATCAAGTCGTAGATAGTCGAATATGCATCCTCAATCGATTGACACAATTTAATAAAATAATAATAATAATAATAATAATAATAATAATAATAATAATAAACTGGAAGGTATTAGATTTTAAATTACGTCCAAAAAGGTGTTTTTTAACGTTTTGTGTGTTACATTTATTTATTAAATATCATGCTCTTCGCACTTAAACCATAAAATTCAGTTCAATAGCCCAACAGCAATATCGCAAAATAATTTAAAACGAGCATATGTTTAGAATTTCCGATATACAGATCCGCGCGCTGGAGATAAAAAGTTTTTTTCTTTTTTTCCAATAGACTGTTGCTATTGCTCGCTTTGAAATCGTTTGAGTTTGTTCATCAAAAAATCGTTTAAGTTTTACAAAATATGAAATAAATAATAAAACAAATTCCAAATTTGAGCTTCCAGAGGCCTATATTCGGGTGGAAACGAACGTTATTCAAAATTAGATGGCTCTAGGTACCGTTGTTTTATCATATACATTTATGCAGATTCCTCATTATTTAATTTCTTTCAATATAATACAGGGCTGCAATATTTTGTGGCAACAGTTTGAAAAGTGATTCAGACTTTTAATGTTTGCGGCGCAAAATCGCAAAACGAAAACAATAAACCTTCATGGACAAAACCCCTTTGGACTAAAAATATTTGATTATAAAAAATTATATCGACTATTGAAAATGATTAAAACTGATAACCTTGAAGTTGACAACCCTATGGCGATACAATTAATAAAACTCATAAAACTTATATTTTACTTGGATGACTTGTATATAGTCCTTCTTTAGTGTCACTTAAAACGCACTTTTAAACTTTTTAAACAGGAAGAGACACCAATCTCACAGATACCTCTTCTAAAATTGCCTTCCTCATGTAGACTCAGAATCTGTGGTGCAGCTAGAAGTTTTGCTATTGCATGGTAGATTAAAATTCTATTTCAGACATTTTAAAATTATATTATTATTTAGGTTTTCTCTGTTCGCTAAATCGTTCTTGACGTTGTAGAGGTCTATTGGATTACTCTTGCTGATGTACAGAGAGTATAGAAAAGATTTCTTACTTCAAATTACACATTCGTAGTTCTTAAATACTTCTTAGATGATTTTTATTTAGAAAACGCTTATCACAAGTAGGAGCACTTATAATAGTTCAGGAAAATGCTCACACATCATACAGCTCTGGAACTTTGTTTTGGAGATGATGTTTTACAATGAACTACAAAGATTGCAAAGCATGGCCCTTCCAAACTCCTGTTTCGACTTCCACGGCGATTAAGGAAATACAGTGGCGTAGCTAGGGGGGGGCAAGGGGGGACATCTGTCCCCGGGCGCAGCATCTAGGGGGCGCCAAATGGATGTTACGAAATTTTAGAATAAATTATTTTCATTTTTAAATACAATAAAAAATAAATTTAAAAAATTCGCATACTTAGTCCACCACCCCATCGTAATAAGGATATGTTTTAATTACATTTTTTGTCGTGTGATTAGCAAAGATGGAATAGAAAAGCTAGGTTTTCTATTTAAACGTAAGGTCAATGAAAGTCATCCTTCCCCACTAAGCAAACGGCGAGAAAATACTTCGAAGGTTATATGATACTTTTAAGTCGTAAAGCTTTTGTCCTTGTGAACGAATAGAAGGGACGCAGTTGCTAGAATGACCATAGGAGGCGCAATCAGCCTTAGGGATAAACCAGGAGGGGTGCAGCCAACTTGACCCGAGAATGAGAAACTGAACAGTAGTGATCTAACATCTTCGAAAGTTACTTTGAAAGTTTTCATAAAAATTTAGTTGTGTGTTACAAAAATAATGTTTTCATTTGTATTGAGTTCCTATAAACAATTTAATATGGAATGTCTTGAATAAAAGGAATTAGAAAAAAAAAGAGAAAAAAAAAAACTGTTTTATGATAATGTTCTAAGAAATTCTACATTTTTTAAGTGAATTCTACTCGGTGTACTTTTGTTTGGAATAGGTAAGCAATTTCTCCCTTTTTTGAAAGTTATGGATATTATATAATTTATAATGAGAAAAATAACTTTTTATGTCATTGAAAATTCATGCACTATGTGCAGTTGTGTATTTAAATGTATTTATCTAAGCTGAAAATTTCAATTAAAGGTAATTTGTCCAATTATTGATTATCTAATTAAGGATTGTACATAAAACTTTTTTTTTCTTTTGCAATAATCTCAATTTTATTAAATATGCTATTCAGAGATGTTATTACACAGGGAGTTACTGATTCCTAGTTGTGCAGTTAGACAAAATTATTGTCTTAACAAAATTATTCCTTTAATGTATGATATTAATGAGAGGATAGTTATTTTAATTCTTATGTAAACATTTTTCTTTGAAGAGCAGCTGATCACAAATGACTGATTGAACTAAAATTTGCTAATAATACCTCAACTTTACTGATTTTATAGAGCTGTAGAGGGATAATGTCTTATACTTATCTATATGACGAAACATTTTCATTTATCCTATATACAGGAATTGAAGTGCTTAAAACTCTTATGTTGTACTAAAAATTCTAAGAAATGTGAGAACCACTGAGTTAGTGATGTGGGAAAACTTAGAAAGAAAACTTAGAAGAGAGGGACAGCAGTGAAGTAGACTTGAATAAAACGGAATGCAAATATTCGTCAAATTCTGATGAAAATTCGGACGAGGATGCACCTGATCCAACTCAACAAGACAAGCCAAAAGGTATTGAAACGATAGCTGATGTGATTTACCATCGTGACTTCGGATATCTGAATTTTGACCAGGCAACAGAAAAGCAATCGTACCAGATGCACTTCGTATAGAAATAGTAGAGAAAGGGTCGATTTATTTTCAGAAAAATGTTGGGCCTTTTGCACAAAAAAATAACAGATCCATGACCTCAGCATGGTTTATCAAACAGTTAGGAAAAGGAAAAGGAGGTATGGTGAATAGATCTTGGTTGGTGTACTCTCCTTTAAAAAGAGCAGCATTCTGTTTTTCGTGTCTACTTTTTCCATCAAAAGATGCAGTCAGTAGCTGTTCTTCTTTGGAAACTGAAAGTGGTTTAAGTAGTTGGAAGAAACCAGAAAAGGTTACTGCACATGAGAATTCTCAAAGACACCGAAATTCTTTCACAACCTGGAAAGAAATGGAAAGGGGGCTGATGAAAAAAGAAAGTTTAATAGATGCCCAGCTTCAAAATCAAATTGCTACAGAGAAAGAAAAATGGCGACAAATACTTAAGAGGATGTTGTGTTGCATACTGCATTTAGCCAAACAAAATATGGCCCTAAGAGGCCACAGAGAAAGTATCACTGAGAGTGAAAGAAACGCTGGAAATTTAATAGAACTTCTGAAGCTCATCGCAGAATTTGATCCAATTATGAAGGGCCACGTTTCGTATGTGCAGCAAAATCCAGGGTCAACTACATACCTTTCGCCAGAAATACAAAATGAATTTATCCAGATTCTAGCAGCTGCAGTTAGAGAAAAACTTGTGTGTAATATTCAACGTGCCAAATACTATGGTATACTGTTTGATTCAACTCCTGACGCTGCTAATCAAGAGCAAATGTCGGAAACTATTAGATATGTAGATATTGACTTTCAGGAAAAAACTGTGGTAATAAAAGAGTGTTTCCTAGGATTTATTCAAACTCATAAAAAAGATGCAGCAAGTATAGCAGGTATAATATTACAACAACTAGAAAAAGACAAATTAGCTTTCAAAGACTGTCGATCACAGTGTTACGACAATGCGCCTGTGATGTCCGGCTATAAGTCAGGAGTGCAACAAAGACTCACAGCAATTAACCCAAAAGCTATATTTGTTAACTGTGATAATCATACACTTAATTTAGTTGGGGTTCATGCTGCTAGTCATGAGGTAGCTTCTGTGACGTTTTTTAGTACGATACAAGCTATCTATGTTTATTTTTCAAGATCAACTCTTCGATGGAAAAGACTGAAAACTGCTCTAGGTGTATCGTTGAAGTCGGAGTCAGAAACTCGTTGGAGTGCCAGAGTAGAAGCTGTTAAACCGGTACATGATCAACTCGAAACTTTAGTAGAATTATTTGAAAATATTGCAGAGGATCATGACGAAAATGCAGATACAAGAAGTGATGCAATTCAATTGTTGCATCGAATCTTAACTTTTGAGTTTTTTGTTCTTCTTCGATTCTGGAATACAGTACTTGCCAAGATTGACAGGGTCCAGAAAAGACTTCAAGACCCCTCTATGAATTTCCACAATGCTGCTCGAGATATTCAGGCTTTACAAGAGTATCTCCTACAAAACAGAGATGAGATATGCATGAAATCTCTTGAAGACGCCAAGGAACTGTGTAATGCTTGTGATATCCAAGCTGAAAGACGACAGAGAAAAAAGAAGAAAATGCCCGGAGAAATTGCAGATGATGTAGGACTCACAGCAGAAAATGAAATGCTGCGATTGATGAAAAGTATGCTGGACAAAATACACATAGAAATGGTAGACAGATTCATCAGCTTAAAGAAAGTAGACTCTAATTTTGGCTTTCTTTTAGATGTAAACGGACTAATGGCTACAGGCAACGAAAGTAGCTTGAAACAGTGCTGCATTTCCATGGAAAACTTTTACGATACAGACTTGGATGGCTTGGAAATGTATACTGAAATAATGGACTGCCGAATGCTATTCAAAACAAGAGCTGATGTTAAGCTTTCGACCCCAGAGGACCTGCTTCGCTTTATTGTGCAGTACGGAGAAGATGTATTTCCCAATCTGAGAGTTGGTCTTCAGATTTTACTGACTATTGGAACCTCCATCGCCAGCTGTGAAAGATCTTTTAGTAAACTAAAACATATCTTGTCCTACCTGAGATTATCCATGGCACAAGAAAGACTGTCTGCCTTAGCTTTGCTCAGTGTGGAACAGCAGGTAGCCCAGAGTATAAATTTTGATGAACTAATCGATAAATTTGCAGCAGCTAAAGCTAGGAAAATTTCTCTTTGAAATTAGTAATTACATTTGAAGCATTACACATTAAACTGTCATTATACATTTTCAAGTTATTACATTATAATATCAAATATGATGTTTAAGTTTTCGAAATTTATATTTGAAAAATATTTTAGAATAATCATATTTTCGTTCTACCATTATTGTCTTAATTATTTTACTACGTTCTAAGTTAGTGAATTTAGCGAAACCTCAAAAATATACGCTTAAAAGTGCTTTAAAAATTAAAATATTTAATAATTTAAACTATTTAAAATTTAAAACATTTCATATTAGCAAATTATTATTATTTTAAACAATTAAAATGCTATTATTTTTTAAGTTTTTTTTCCGTTCCTCACTGCATTTTGGCAGACGGGGGGGGGGCGCGAAATCTTCACTTGTCCCCGGGCGCTGATTACCCTAGCTACGCCTCTGAGGAAATAAAACTCTGAAATACTTCTTTCTTGACGAAGAATTCTTACATATCAATGTCATCATGATTGAAATTACGTTAATATTGGTGATTTGCATTCAAAAGATTTGACAGAATAAGGAAGATGTAATTTAAAGCATGTAGCTGTTGCAAACTTTGCAAACTTTATTTTGTATAATAGCTCTTATCTTCTCAATTTAATTGTGTACGGTAATTTAGAATCGAATTGATCTTCACATGCTTTGACGAATCATCTGAATACAGCCTATACAATAATGTTTCATGCAAAAATCCTGTCCCTCAAAAGATGCCGCTCGGAGCGGACCGCCCCCTCAAGCTAGGTTATTAAACTGAATCGAAAAGAATTACATTCTTTTGATAACTCAATTTGCGATTGTCTGTTATTGAATAGGATTGTATTTCAAAGGGAGGTATATCATACACAAACGACTTGAAAAATTTTACAAGGAGATTTTAATGTTCCCTTCCAAGACATTGAAAATCTGAATGTACCAGCATGGCTCATAGAATCTCTGTTCTGATCGTTTATGATGCAAGAAGGGTTGATTACATTGAAGGAGGATGCTCTAGAGCAAGTCTTGTTCAAAACACGCATGGGTACTTACGGAAAATCCCATCAACCACAAGAGACGGCGCCAATCGTGCCAAACCCTCGAACCACGTTCCTTTCGAATTGACACCCGCTTCGCGCAAGCCTTAACGTTGCAACGCCACTGCTTCTCAGTTTTTAAATAAAGCGCCATATCGTGGCCATTAACACATTTTTTGAGGCCTGTAAGATTCCATAATTTCGGAAATATTCAACAGCATGCTCTTCTGTAGTAGGCAGGTCCCAAATTTTAAGCAACTTTTTTTTTTCGAAAATGCGTGATAGAGGGAAAAAAAAGAAGCCTTAACTCAAGAATAATAACTAACACGTGTAATCAAGGTTGCACCAAAACCAGCGTGTTTGAAGAAGATTTTTCCATTTTTGGCGAAAAATCGCGTAGTTTGGCGTCTTTTCTTTAGTAGGCAAAAATGGTCGACGGGTGTTTACGTAAGTACTCACGCATGTACTCTAAGTTTTAAAATTCAGAAGTCAGCCGAGAGAAATGTCGCCAAATAAAAGTTTTTATCGAAACAGCGTTATTCATTTTTTCGTCTTATTACCTAGCGTGAGCAGACTTTAGTCGAGTCCTTTATTTACTGATGAAAACAAGGAAGAGATTGAATGTTTATGAATGAGGTGAATTGCATCAATACATGAAGCCCAGCCATCACATTAATTAAAATTGAAATTATGTGCAATCAGAATCAGTGATTTTGTTTCTGAAAACTTGTTTATATTTGTAAAATTAAAAATAATAATTATAATACAAAAATAATTAATTATAAAACTAATAAACTGTTTTTTTAAAACCTTTGTTCGTATTTAGACTAATTGTTACCTTATAAGGTATTTTTCCCGCCTTCTTGGCATGCCTTCGTGATGTTAGTGGTCAGCACGCTCGACGCGTAACCGAGAGGTCCGTGGTTCGATTCCTGGCGAAGGCCTTGCTCATTTTTCAACACTCCTGTTTCTAAAAAACCTAATGTCTCTACAACCTTAATAATAAATACCTTAATGTGTATTTATTTGTATTATGATTATGTTGTAGGCTGTATATTATAGAGAATAATATAAGGCGATCGATGCTTTAAAAGGAATCGATGCAAGGAATAGCTTAGGAATTGCTTCTCCAGCAGTATGGGATAATGTTTTGTACTTGGAAAGAAAAAGTGTTTCCGCTGAAAGAGTTCATCTATGACGGTATCCATCTCAAAGAATTTGTGCCTTTCTCACTTCTTAGCTTCCTCTCTTCGCTCAGGCTTGTCTAATGAGGTTAAAAGAAACATTTAGAGATTTAGTGGAGAGGACACAATAACTTTACTTTTAGCGACACAGGTGTAGTCTTTATTACAGGGGTCGCCAAAGTGATCTATATAGACCCCTAGGGGTCTATTTAACAACAGTAGGGGTCTATCTGACCCAAGGGGTCGAATGGGGGTCTATTGGGACTCGAAGGAAAAACAGTTCTTAATACGCAAATTAAGAGACGATTTTAAACTGTGCTTTGTTGATTTAGAAAACATCGACATCCCTGATTGGATTATTGCGCCATTTTCGGCGCAAATTGATAACATCGACACCAACATACAAGATGAGCTTGCTGAACTATTGTCCGATCTTGAAGCAAAAACGCTTATTAAAAATTTGACAATACATAAATTGTGAACTAATATAAATATAAAGCAAAAATATGTGAAACTTTACGAAATGGTTCAGCCATTTATGCTGGCGTTTCCAAGTTCGTATATGGTTGAAGCCGGTTTCAGTCACGTTAATTCAATTTTAACTAAAAACAGAAATAAATTAAATGTGGAGCTTCGAGGGGATTTACGGTTAAAATTGACTAATTTCGAACCCAATATAGCGAACCTTGCCAAGAAACACCAGGCACACTCCTCTCATTAAGAAGTAAAAAATCTGTAGCTACTTTACTTACTGTTTCTGATTTATTAAATATTTAGACTAATATATAGTTTTATTTTAATTACCTGAAAATTACCTTTGTGGGGGTCTATGGAGATTTCAAAAAATTATATAGGGGGCGATGATCAAAAAAGTTTGGCGACCCCTGCTTTATTACATGCGAGTAAGTTAATTTTGAAGGAACATGGTTGCAGTAAGAATACAAAAAGTGAAAAGTTTAACTACTGGCCATTATCGTATTATTATTTCTTTGAAGAGAAATCTAGATTTCAATAAAAATACATAGTAATATTGGTCTTACAAGATTTGACATATATTGAGCTGATATTGGAAGAGTTACTGAGCCGGATGCCTCGTATAGAGCGCGACATGTCTGGCTTGTAAAGCTCCAGAAGCAAATCGCATGAATGAATGTTGACTACATTCATTCATGCAAGGTGGACATCAGAGAAACGAAAGGGGAGAACGAAAGGGGGAAAGAAAAGACCCGGATTTCTTATAATCGAGCACATCTGTGGTGGATAAGGCTACTATGAGTTGGAACGTAAATGATATAAGTAAAGCGAAATCACCTTTCGAAAGTTTTTTAAATGTAAGTACACCTGTCATGCCTGGGTAGCTTAACGAATAATCTACACAGCAAATGTTTCAAATGATGAATACTAGGAAAAATAAAATGGAAGAAAGGATAGTGCAGAAATACAAACTGAACACGCTGAAAGTAAAAATAATCAAGGCAATTAGCTTCTGAGGTTAATAAGTTGCCCTCTGAGGCAGAAACTATGCACACTCCGAAAAAAAAAGGCAGTTCTATATCGCCCTTTCTACTGGGCCGATTGACGAAATTCAAATTGCGTTTTTTATGTCTCGAAAGCGCGACTTAGGATATATATTAAATTTATATATAGCATTATTTTAACATAGGTATTTTGACACAAAATGAGTCTTATTCTGAAATAACATACCAAGTTTTTTTCATATTTCGATTCTACGACTCAAATTATGCCCAAGTATTAAATTTTGTATAATTTGGTGGGAAATTTACGGAGAAATTAAAAAATTTAATTTGGCGAATTCTTTTCAGTTTGCGCCAAGAGTAACTCACTTGGCGAACTTCTTAATACTTAATAACCTATTTTCCTATCCCTTCCTTTGTGATGGAGCGGAAAGAAAAGTCACATCGTTCTTCTTTCAGATAATTTCAGCAAAGTGTAACCACATTAGATGTTATTATCGGTTACAACAAATATGCCAAATTTCAAAACGCGCCAATACATAAATTCACGTATATCTTCGAAAATTTTGAATAAAAAGCTGTAATTTTTTGTAGATATACTTAGAAATACATCTACTTCAAGTTGATAGTAAAAATTTTATAGGTTATAATTCAAATTTTGTTTGAAAAAATTTGTAAAATTATTTAAAAATACAAATTTTAAAAATAAATCATAAAAAATGGGTGAATTTTGTTTGGAATGAACCTAAATTTCGAACTGTGAAAGAAGGAATCCGGTAAGTGTAATAAAAAAAAGATATTAATAAATACATGCGAAATTGAATTTACATTGAGGAGCTAAAATTTTGAGAGCTAATTTTTTAAAAACGACTCCTGCAATTTTTACAAAACTTGGCAGTTTGGCATAATTTGAATCTTAGAATCGAAATATGGAAAAGCATTTGGCATGTCATTTCAGAAAAAGTCCGATTTTGTGTCAAAATACCTGTATTAGAATAAGTGCTATATATAAATAACGCTATATATAAATCTAATACATATCCTAAGTCGCGCCTTCGAGACATGGAAAACGCAATTTGAATTTCGTCAACCGGCTCAGTAGAACGGAAGATATAGAACTCCCCCCCCCACCGGGTACCATTGAAGAAGTGGAAAATTATTTGAATATTTAAAAACCTTTATGCCAAATAGCGCTTAAAAGCTTGGAGGAAGATACGGTGATTCTGCAATCAACAAAGGTAAACAGGCAACAGTAATGCCATTGGCATATTTTTTTTTGTACTTATTTGTTAAGAAATGAGAAATTATTAAATATAAGTGCTCCGAAAAGTATAATTAAATGGGTTGATCTACATTATAAATATTTTTTGTTGTTTATGCTCTTATTTCGTCTGATGATGTAAGATTTTCATATCGTTATTCTAATGTTGATACTAATGTTTATCTTTATGCTAAAAAATGCTTATCAGAATATTTTAGATAAACAAAATTTACAAAGTTATTTTAATGCCAGTTTTATGATTTTACTTCAAAAAATTGCGAATTTCTACAATTTTATTTGAAATGGAGGACATTTAAAATTATTTCAGATAAAATGACACCTTTCTAAATTTCTTCATTCGATTTTGAATGAAAGAATGTCGTCTGATATGTAGAGTGAACAAATTTCAAATGCTCAGGAACAGCAAAATTTGCTATTAAAGCTAGTAATAAATGTTGTAACAATAGTTGGACGCTGCAATTAAGTTTGCTTCTTACTTTTATCAACCTCGTAGAAAATTAATTTCAGAAACATATTTTCATATAGCAAAAATTAGTTTTCTGCTTTTAAGAAGATAGCATGAGAAGCACCATATGGCATTTACACAGATACGGGAATCAGAATGCTTTACTGTTGCCTTACGCATTTTCCTGCGTTATCGTATATTTAATGTAATGTAGATGTCAGAGAACATAAACGCGGTGACTAAATGAAGGATAAACTTTCATGTGAAATTTTCTAATCCAGTACTGAAGAAAACACCACCAAAATGTCAGCGGCTGGGATAGCAGTCTTTATTTTTGCCAGTCTTCTGTCAGTAATGGCTGAAAATTTCAAATCGTAAGTGGACCTATTTATTGTTTAGTTTTCTAGATTTCCTTAAGAAGAAAACAAATTGTCACTTTGACTTAAGGACATTTTTGGGAGCGGCAATTTTTGAATGAGATATTATTTTATAGGGGTTAGTCAAGTGGATCGTCGAGGCAGGTGAAGAATAATTAGATTCAAAATTACCATACAGAATTAAATTGAGAAGAAAAAGATAAAGATTCAAAGAAATTACGACGTGACTTCAACGGCCACATGCTTTTGTTACATCTTTTTACTTCCTTGGGCGAACTAAAGGAAGTATTGTAATCACAAAAAATTCCGGGTACTATATTTCAACGATCTATTTTGATCGCTATCGGATGCAATTTAACGATGTTTTTGCATGACTTCTGTACGTAAGGAAAGAATAAAGGACTCATATTTTCCCAAACGAATTATAAAATTGATTTAAAATGAATTCAGAAAAGGTTTTTTTCGTGACGTTTGTATGTACGTACCTATGTATGTATGTATGTATCTCGTATAACTAAACGAAGAGTAGCCTTAGAACGTTAAAATTTTGTATATAGGAGTGCTATAACATGTAGTTGTGCACCTCCATTTTTGGTTGCAATCGGCTGCACCAAAAGTATATAAACATATATATATATATATATATGTATATGTATATATACATACTCTGTTACTTGACTAGGTAAGCTCAGTTTTTTTTTATTCTTATACGTTAGTAAATTATGCAATTTTTTTTCTTTAAAAATGTTGGAATTATGTTGTTCTTATCTTCCGGTTAAGGTTTTTGTGCCTTTAGTTAATCTACATGCGATAGTTGTAGAATTATCAACAATTTAAAAGTTGTTTAAGCGCGGCTGAGCCTAATTTTTTTTTACCATAGCGGCGATATTTGTTTACATTTGAAGCTTAGCAGAATAGTGAATCAAATCTTTTTGCACCTTCAGTGCCTTTTTGCCGAGTGGGACGGAAAGGAATCTTTTACTTTTGTGCACCGAAAAATCTGTCTTCTTGCCTGCTGTTCGAATTGCTTGCTTTTGCATTGAAACTGTAATTTTAATTGCAATTTTTTTCTTTTTTTAAAAATTGTTTTACTGTATTTGTTGTTTTATGTTTTTCTCTAGCTTTTCATTTTTAATGAAAATATTTTGAGTTTTTATGTATTTTTGCCTAGCCGTGAAGTGAGAACTGAATTAATTCAGTGAAAAGTATATCGTTACTGAAATTCGGAGAAATACATTTAAGAAATGCAGAAGAAAAAAAAAGTGTGCATAATTTAACATTCCGTACAAAAAAGTCATGTGGTGTGCACATCAGACTTTTCTATTCAGTTTAAACATTTGAATGCAGATTACGAATATCAACTAAATTCTAATAATGATGACAGTAATAAGGAAGAAGTCTTAATTAAGCATTTCGTATTTCCATTATTGCTACGGAAATCGAAACATGGAAGGGCAGTCATTTTAATTTTTTGCAGTATATTCTAAAATACAATCTCTAGAACAAAGTTTAAACATTGTAATGCTTGTGCAAATTTCTCTTTTTATGGCTGACCCAGCAGCGGTCGAGCGGTAAAGTCACTGAACATTGGTAGCTGGGTCCAGGGTTCGGATCTGGGCGATTGCATGGGCTTTTTTATGTTTTTAAGAAGGTAGCCCTCGAGGGTTTTGCCTTAATGAAAGTCAGAAACAAAATGTTACTCTTAGTCAAAAACTCAGTCAAAACAAAACTTTACTATCATTCTCTCCTTTCGTCTTTCCACCAGAATGCAAATTTTTATATATTGCGTATTAGAATTTTTATATATTGCGTACTAGGTAGAAAGACATAAAATATACTATATTTAAAATATAATTTAATTTAGTGTTTAGTAATTATATTATTAGTGAAGTTTTTGGTTAAATACGCTCTAATTACATACGAAATCATGAAGCGAAAATTCAGAAGTAAGTTAGAAAATATCAAAATAAAATATCCTAAAAAAAACCCTTCATTAAGGTAAATATATTAATGTAATACTAATATAAATGGTTGGTTAGGTTTAATGTAATGTTATAGATAGTTTTCGAAGCAATTGGAAAATTTTTAGCTATATACGTATATATATATATATATAATATACAAATGTGTGTGTGGATGTATATGTATGTTTGCTTGTATGTATGTAAACACGATGGCTTTGCTCTGCGCGAAAAGGCAACTTCTAATTAACCCCAATTTCAGGATTTCCCCCCTAGATCAGTACTTTCGAGAACTTTCTGGCCTGTTATGTAACCGCCACTATAGATGCTCTATGCGCCATTTTTCGTCAGATTGCTTTCTGCCATTGTCTGCTATACGAGCACTTTGCTCTGTCTCTTCGTATTCTCTTTGTTAAAAATATTTATAACGTCAAGGTTCTAAATTTAATATTATTTCTATTTAAATAATTTTTGGATATGTGATCTGGAGATCTTCGTCTAAAGAAAATGAGCTGCCATTTTTAATTGAATAAAGATGTGGAGTTTTTAAAGCGAAATTTTTCTGTGTCATTCATTCGGCTGCCTTCCACTCGCAGCCACAACAACCGGACTCTAGATTGCTAAGCTTCATCATTTCCAATGCCCATCGACTGCAAATATCACAGATAAATAATTACTCGGCAGAGAGGTTCTGCGTGGGAAAACACTCCTCTGGATCTCCCTCGTGTTGCTGAAAATAGGCCAAAGCGTTGAAAACCAGCGCCTTATGTTCAGTGTGAAATTTGAATTCAGACTGAGTTAGTTTTGTTTCTCAGTGCATTTTGATTGGATAGTTAACACTTCTATAAAATTACTGTTGGCTGCTTGAGATTTAGTTCCATTTACCTCACCGGAATTATGTAAGAGTCATATGACATGGATTAATTTAGAAATGACGCAGTGCAGAGAGATGCTATTTTTAGAATTGAGAATTGAAATTTAGGTTGCTAATTTAATCATTTACATATTCTTTATTTTTCTTACGCACACACACACATGTATATATATATACGTATCATTAAATTATATACAAGTGTATATGAAATACAATAACAAAGAGTATAAATGTTCTATAAAAGAGTATAAACAGCCCAGATTTTTAAGAGTTTTTATATTTCGTAAAAGAATCTCAATGCTGATTCCAAGACATTTATGCATCTTATTTTTCCATCACTAAATTATATAATAGCTTATTTCACATTACTACAGTTGAATTATAAATCAAAAATTCAATTAAAAAAGAAATTTACACATTTTTCTAATTATTCTTGAAACATTTAAATTAATACAGACCACTGAACTAATGTGGATGTAGGACAGATTAATTAGCTAATAAATTTAAGTTTCCTTTGAGTCAAAATGGATTCATATGTATTCTACAAGAAAGGAAACGTTCCAATAGAACCTTTTCATAAATTCGGATTCACAATTTTTTTTCTTTAATAGATTAATGATATTTTCTAATAATTAAATAACTTTTTGATTATCTTTGATGAGTAAGAGTTAATTAAAAAAAAAGATGGAAACAAAAATAAAAGTCCCTTCCCCCCAAACATAATTCGTATTGAAAAATGTGAAGTATGATTCCTGTATTGTGAGAATGTAATATGTCCAAGAAAATACACGAACTTCACTCTAGTAATACATTACGTGCATACTGAACCCAGAGAAATTTCCTTCTTCTAATTTCAGTTCTCTCGAAATTATATGAAATACACTAACACTAGTCTTATGAATTTTACGAGTTATTTAAGTTGAATGTTGACTGTTTTTTTTTTCTTGAGATTGAAAATAAACTTGTCCTCAATTTCTGCCATAAGCCAGTTCCTTTTGAGATGTATGTAAGTCAATAAACTATCGTTCTTCAGTCAGTCCTCTGCTAAATTAAAAAGAAAAATGATGTATTGATATTTCACGAGACCGAAAACAAGTTTCTTTTAAAAAATATCTCCCCTTATCTCTAGTAGAACGCTGTTTTATCAATTGACAACAAGTTACTCATTTATAAGTCCGTTCTCCGTCCATTACTATGTTATGCTAGTCCAGTTTGGGCCTATACCAAAAAATACAATAGGAAAAAATTGCCGACCTGCCAAAATTCTGTTCTTAGGGAAATAGTTAAAGCGGAGTGATATTTCCGTAACAATAGAATTCACGAAGAACTGGGTATGGAGCAATTACGCTCACATTATTATAAACTTGCTAAAAGCTTTCACGAAAAAAAAAAAAAAAAAAAAAAAAACAACCCGGCCATTAAGATTTGCAGTTATGACTACAATAACATAGCAAATATGGACAGGCCCATGGCCCAGCTGAATGTACGTATTATGTAATATTTTTTATAATGCCTTTACGGTTTATGTTAACCTTCTCTTATTGTATCTGTCATGCATTCTTTTTATCTTACGTTCATAGTATTTATATCTTACTTATCGGATTCAAATTACCAGTGTTCGCCTCACCTTGCCTTTATCCACACCCTCACCAACTCGACGACTTCTGGCCTGCATTCATTTGACTTCGCTTAATACTTTAATCAGCACCCCCTAAATTCTGGCTTAAATTTGAATTCTAAATTGTTAATTATTCATTTTAAAAATTTTATTATATAAAATCTGATGTGTACACCACATGACTACCTTGTACAGAATATTAAATTATGAGCAATTTTCTTGCATTTTTCCTTTAAACATATTGATTTAACAATTAACGAATTTTGAATTAAATGTACTTGATCGATAGCGCATAAACCACAATAGAATAAATGCACTCTTCAAAATTCACTATATTTATTTACCATAGCCGCACTTTGGGGCTAGGTTCACTTAACAGCATTGCATCTCATTCATTTTAGAACTCAGCATCTGAAGCATCTGAATTATAGCATCTGAAGAAATACCACAAGCTCTGTTCAAATACTACAATAAATCCAAAACGACGTACAAAGGAAATTAAACAAATAAAAAAGAAACAGTTTTTTACAGACGATTCAGCGCCGCTTACCTAATGAGAATGTGCTACTAATTAATACAGTTCTCACTTCACGGTAAGGCAAAAATACATAAAAATTCCAAGTATTTTCATTAAAAATTGAAAGATATAGAAAAACATAAGGCATCGAGTACTTTTAAAACAATTAAAAAAACAATTTTTACAATTAAAATTACAATTTGTACGCAAAAACCAGGGAATAACTTAAATGTTAATTCCAGAATGAATCAAGCATAATTTAATTCGCCGAAATAAAAGAAGACGTTACTTTGGTGTTGCGAAGCTTAGTTTCTCGAGATTGGCAACAAATCCATTATTCTGCTCAGCATCAAATGTAAACAAATATGGCCGCCGTCATAACCAAGAATTTGACTTAGCCGCACTTAAAAAAACTTTTAAATTGTTGATAATTCCACAATTATTGTACGCAGGTTAACAAAGGGGCATAAAAATCTTAACCGACAGATAAGAACAACATAATTCAACCATTTTTAAAGCAAAGAAGGGAAAAAAAGCGCAATTTACAAATTTATAAGAATAAAGAAACTGAGCTCATTGAGCCGAGTAATGGAGTGAATACATATATACATATATTTATATATTTTGGTGCGGCCGATTGTACGTACGTACAGACGCGCAGACGATTTGTACGTACAGACAAAAAACTCTTCTGAATCCATTTTAAATCAGTTTTATAATTATTTGTGGGAAAAATAGTCTTTTATTCTGTCCTTACGCACAGATGTCACTCAAAAACATTATTCAGTTGCATTCCATAGCGGTCAAAATAGATAATTTTGTTGAAATATGGTACCCGAAATTTTTCGAGATGACAATACTTCCTTTTTACTTTGTACAAGGAAGTAAAAATACCTATGATATCTTTTGGGGTATTTCATCATGCTATTCGCAATTCTTAAGCTGTTCCACAAGGGGTAGAGCCTTGTTGCTCAGGTACCTTGGTGTACTAAACACCGTTCCACGGATGCCCCAGTAGTGATATGATTACTGAAAAAAGACACTATGGATGCCAATGAAATAAACATTTTTTTAAAATAATCTATTTTCTATTAATGCAGTCAGTGTGTTTAATTTTTACCCAAACACATTTCTGCATATTTTTGTTTTAATTAGAAAAGTTTACTATTATGAATTTCAAAAAGTGAGATAATGTAGAGCACCACTAAAAACGATTTTGTGTCACTTGTTTTACGATGATTACAAAACAGCAAAAATTCATTTAAATTTTCAGTTGGATATATTATAAATGACCAGTCAGATATATTGATGCAAAAAGGGAAATAAAGCTTTAAATTAACTAGCTTAGCATTTATTTGCCTTCATATCATAGATCATTAAAAGATGGATGAAACCTGACATATAACTTAAATATCTTACGCTTCGCCGAATTTCAGTACTTGCGAATGGCTTATGAGCACTGGCACCTTTAACATAAATAAAGATCTTGTGTTTCACGTACTGTCAACATACTGCTTTTAGATCGTTCATTTTATTGATCAGTATCAGACTGGTTAAATAGGAAGCACAGATATAAACAACGGCAGTACTCTGAAAATCAGCTCGGCATGATGTCGCATGTTTAGGGCAAATGACAGTATTTGCTTCGAGATTCTTTCCTTCCTTCTCGCCCATCAGCTTTGAGTTTATATTTGAAAGATGTTGATTTTGCGTGTAACTGGAAACATTACATCAGTGATCTCAAACTGGCGGCCTTCGAAGCAATTTTATGCGACTCGGGTATATGTTTGAATTACGAATTCGTTACAAATGCGGCGTTGCGAAGATTTCAAGAATGAAAGTGTTTGAAGTCCGATTTAATATTATTCCACTGTCATTAGGAATGAACATGAATAACGCACAAGAAAATGCACATTGAGTTCAGAGGCATAGCTAAGGTTTTCAGCCCCCGGGACAACTAAAGACTTTGTGCCCCTTTCTGTATTCCAAGAATGGGAAACATTTCACTCTATAATTTGTAGCATTAATTTGGCGCCTCCTGGATACTGCGCCCGCAGACAAATCCTCCTTGCCCCACTCTAACTACGCCACTGATTGAGTTAGTTAATTTACGGTGTAATATAAATCTTATACAAAGATCTGAAGACACAGATTTTATTAGCTTTTATTCGTACTGTTGCGTGCATACAGGTTCGTTATGGACTAAATGCATAAGACGTTAAAACGTTAACAAAATGTATTCTTTCCACAAGATATAAATCAAAATGCTGAAATATTTCTTCAGAAATATTCCTGCAATATAACAATATCTCAAACATTTAGCAAAACTCAATTCAAAAGAGATAAACTAATTCTATCTCACAGCGAAATCTCTACAGCATTAGGTAAACAAACAGCAGTTCGCTTTAAACAGCTACAACTGCAACAGAGATGAGGTGTTTCAATTCGGCTTTTATAAGCTTTTGAATTATCGCTAGAACAATCTCGATTTTCCTAGATTTTTTTGGTTGGCAAAAGTAATTACGAGATATTTATTAAATATTAAATGCACGCGTTCTTTTAATTTTATTTTTCCGACGTAGTTTTCTCTTCAAAAACCGTCTGCGTTGCACGGGAAATTAAACCAATTTTAATTACAGTTCTAAATAAATAGCCAAATAAATATGAAATCCGTAACACTGCCTCCTTCCCAAGGATTGCACATCCCTGGCAGTACAATCCCTGGACAGGAAGCCAAACTTAAACTAAGGCAACAATGTAATAATAAACATTACATTACAGTAACAAAATAAACAATAATTTTCAAAAAATAAAATACGCTCAGTTACGAATTTTCGCACTTAGAATAATAGAACTTTATTTTGGAATACATATATATCTTCCATATTTTTGTCTCGCAATTCAAAATTTAGAAAAGAACTCGATTGACCCACGAGCATCTACAATGTGTGATGATAATTATTCTCATAATTTTTCTTCAAGGCTACAAACTTCATCAGAATGGAAACGTCGTTAAGTGTCAGGTTGTAGTAAGAAACGAAGACATTTATAATTATCTGCTTGAAAACATATATATTTTAATATATGTACCAAAGAAAAATTTAATAAATAAGAGAGAAAGAGACTAGATTGCCATTATTTGTCCAAGTTTTTATAATTTCTTTATTTACAATTTAAATTGAAGTCAATTATTTAACGGTTAATTAAAGTTATTAGAATTATCTGATATTAATGTCAGTCTCAGATATTAGTATTTAACCTTCAGTATGCTTGAATTACAGTTGCAACCAACAAAAATGTGTTGCAGGTACTAACTTTAAATTTCCGATAGAAAATGAATATAGATTTGATTTTTTTCCTCTGCGTTGTTATAATTATTGTTTACATATTTTTAGTAACGCAGATTTAAAATTTAGCCCAAATATTTTTTTGCTAGCTCAAAGGGGCAATTTGCCAAGAAGGCTATTAAATTCGCTTTGGCATTTTGCTTTGGTTCACTATAAATGGCGTTTCACTTTTCAAATTGTTGCCACCAAATATTAGAACCTTGTATTATATTTAAAGAAATTAAATAATAAAGAATCTGTGTAAATGTATGTATCTTTCCCGCACTGTGAAAAAACAACAGTACCTAGAAACATCAAATTTTGAAAAACATAGTCTTCCACTCGTATATGGGCATCTGGAAGCCCAAATTTGGAATTTGTTTTATTATCTATTTCATATTTTGTAAAAGTTTAACGAATTATTGATTAACAAACTCAACGATATCAAAGCGAGCCATGGCAATACTGTACGGGGGGGAAGTATTTTTATCTTCAGAGTACGAGACTGTGTATCGAAATTTCTAAAGATATGCTGTTTTTAAATTATTTTGTCATAGTGATGTTCAACTGAATTTTGTGGTTTAAGTGCGAAGAATGTAACATTTAATAAATAAAGGTAACACACAAAACGTAGAGGAAAAAAAAAAGCTCCTTCGGGCGTAATATAAAATTAAAAAAAAGGAAAGGGGAGAAAAAAAGAACAAATTGTGACCCATCAAGTGGTTTTTGGGTTGTGCATTCGAGTTCTTGACCACTACATTACGCTACCTTCCAGGTAAATAAAGCGAATGTAGCTTTGGTGGTGGTTGAGTAAAATTCAGGATGTTTTGGAAAATAAGAGAACAAAGATAGTAGAAAAACAGGAACTTTTTTTTTTAATTCCAATTTTGTAGACTTGATGCAATTGTGAGGTAAAACCGTGTACGTGTAGTTTATTAGATTTATTAGATATTAAAAAAAGACACAGTTCCTATGAAATATTTTTATTTTAGAATTCGATGTGAAAAAATATTGAGATTTGCATTGGATATATCTTAAAAATCGTTTGCTTCATTTATTTAATTTCATTCTTTCTCATTGAAAAACTTCAAAATTATATTAACAGATGGCAGCACTTACCACAGAGCATTCTCATTTAATTTTGAGTATCTTGCTTCTAACAAAGAATTTTGCTTTAAAACCAGCGGTCTGCAAGTTGCGTTTTACAGAACCTCGGGGTTCCGAGAGTGAAAATTATAATTAGAAAGGAAATTTTAAAGCCCTCGTATTAGTTTACTAGTGTCTGTTAATTAAAAATATGAAGATACGTTTAGTTATAGATTAGTTTTAAAACAGCACGTGGTCATCATTAGTCTAAGATAATGATGTGCAATGGAACTATACAATTTTCTAATGGAAAATGAATTTAGACGACAGTGTTTAAAATTATGCAACGGAGCTTTTTTTTTTCAGTCGAAGAAAATATAAAAGGATATTTTCCAGAAGGAAAAACTAAGTGTGACTAAACCGTTTGAGTATTACGGTAAATTAGAAAACTACTAGTTGAAAGAACAACTTACTTATATATCAACAATTTCGATGCTAAATCTAAATTTAAGCAACAGAGTTCCTAAATATTTGGTTGTAGATTCATACACAATACCTATGAGTTTCTCGCACAGCTGCGAATATTTTAATGCAGTTCGGAACAACGTGCTTAAATGAAAATCTTTTTCCACGTATGTGGCAACAAAAACAAAATGTATAGAAATAAATTAAATGCAGAATATGAAATGTGACTGTAGATAACATTAGTAGAACTGGAGTTCGACAGTCTGTGTAAAAAGAATGAAAGCAACCCTCCCTGTCACTAAATATAAGGAAAAAGTAAGGGGACAAACTTGGAGTGCGAGTTAATGCTATTAATGAGTAAATTACATCCATTTTAGGTTAAAAATTTAAATAAAATATACAATGCTTTTCTTTAACTGTCTATACATAAAAAAACCTATAACATATTGATCTACTTTAAAATTTATTTTTAGATATTGTTACGGATTTCGGATTTATTTAGCTATTTATTTAGAATTGTAATTAAAATTGTTTTATTTCCTCGTGCAACGCAGACGATTTTTGAAGAGAAAGCTACGTCGGAAAAGTAAAAATAAAAGAGCGCGTGCATTTAAATATTTAATAAATAAATATCTCGTAATTGCTGTTGCCATCCAGAAAAATCGAAGTTTTACCAGAACATTCTAGTGAATAATTAAAAAGGTTACAAAAGCCGAATTAAAACATCTCAACTCAGTTGTAGCTGTTTTAAGCGAACAGTTTGTTTATTTAAGGCTGTTATTGATTGTAGCGAATTCGCTGTGAGATTGAGATAGTTTCTCTGTTTTGTATTGAGTTCTGTTTAATGTTTGAGATATTGTGATATTGTACGAATATCTCTGAGGAAATAATTCAGCATTTTGTTTTATTTCTTGTGAAAAGAATAAATTTTATTAACTTTTTAACGGCTTATGCATTCAATCCATTACGAACCCGCACGCATGCAACAACATATTTTGAATGGGATGGGGTTCCTCGTAAAAGCATTATTGTTCTGGAAGTGAGTCGACAAAGTTTGAAGACCACTCTGGCAACTGACTAAAATCGATCAATCTAGTACGAAGGAAATGCGTGACAACTTTAGCTGGACATAATAAACACAGGAGGCAATAAAAACACAAATCTAATGAAACTTTCGTTTTAATATGGCTTTTTTCACAAAATGTACAACAAAAACGTAAATTTCATGTCAAAAAAGTATTGGCAAGATCATACAGCAAAATGTGGGAACAAAATTTAATACCTTGGCAAAATTTAATACCTTTTGCATTTATAACAGCTCGTAATCTATTTCTCAAAGAGAAAACCTGGTTGTTGAAAAAATCCTGTTAGGAATTATGTGCCATTCTTGAAGCAGTATACGCTTAAGTTCATCCTTACACGAAATTTAATGTTTCCTGAATTCTATGTCCAATTTGCGCCATAAATTTTCAAGCGAATGTATGTCAGTCGATTGAGGCGGTATCTTGAACTGGCGTTAGAGACTAACTATTGCCAGGTGAGGTTAACTGTATCTTTAGAATCATTGTCTTCTTGAAACACAAACGATGTTTCTAAGCCAAGTTTTTGGGCATTGAATTTCCTGTTATGGAGCAATATGTCAATGTATGCACGCTGGAAAAAAAAAAAAAAAAAAGGCCAGTTCTGTATCTCCCGTTCTAGTGGGGCGATAGACGAAATTCAGCTTGCGTTTTTTTATATCTCGAAATCGCGACTTGTATTAGATTTATATATATGTATTAGATTTATATATAGCATTGCTCTAATACAGATATTTTGACAAAATCTGACTTTTCTGAAATGACATACCAATTTTTTTTTTCATATTTCGATTCTACGACTCAAATGATGCCAAACTGCCAAGTTTTGTAAAAATCTACCCAGTAGTTTTAAAAAATTAGCTCTCAAAATTTTAGCTCCTCAATGTTAATTGAATTTGATACATATTTATTAATATCTTTTTTTTATTTAACTTATTTGATTCTTCTTTTCATATTTTGAAATTTAGGTTCCTTCCAAATAAAATTCGCCTATTTTTTATGATTTATTTTTAAATAAATTTTATAAATTTTTCGAAAACAATTTTGAATTATAACCTATAAAAGTTTTGCCAACATCTTAAAGTAGATGTATTTCTAAGCCTACCTGCAAAAAATTAGAGTTTTTAAATGTAAAAAATGCAAAAAATTAGAGCTGAAATTTGAAATTAAGGAATTAATTGTGTTATTTTTTTTTACTTGGACATATTTCTTTAATAATGTTTAATGCTCTTAGAATCCTGTATGTTGCACTGCTCTCTGTATTAGCAATTCTAATTTAACAATTTAATTTCGTGTATTTTAAAACTGGAACGCTAAAATACTTCTGTACATTTACTAAAATAGTATTGGCACTAATTTTTGATAATTAAATTTATTAATATTTTAATTTGAATTTAAAATGCGTATATTGCAACTTGTAACGTGGCCTTCAGCAGGCGGAACACACTCTGATTAAACAATCTAAAAAACCTTCCTTTAAATACTATCTTTTTCTACCTCACTTGAATACACGCGAACTAAAAATTACCATTTTGGCAGGAAAACGGAAAGGGAGAATGACAGTAAAGATATTTAACATAAACTAATTAAATAAAAACTAATAAATACTTGCAATTTTCAAAGCTTTTAATTTATTTGTTTATTTATTATCTTTCCTGACGTTATTTTAAGCAAAAAAAGAGTTTTCATTTATAACTGGACTTGTACAAAGGATATAAAGTTTTGTGGGTATTTGCGTAATTCAATTATTCAATTTTTTTAGCCGGGATGAGACCTACGAAATTTTTCCTGAAATGGAATCCCAGCCTGCAACTGTAGTTGGAAGGACCGTCTCTCTGCCAGGCAAGACTTACAGGCAAGCATTTAAGGCTTCCATAAAACTAGGACAGTGCCCACTAGTTATGGAAAGTGGATCTATAAAGACATGGTAATTTTATATATAAATAATAAATTTTATTCTACTATATATCTTTCATACATTTCAACATCAATCGCCGACATCGATGTAGTAGATAGCACTAGTAGCTGTTGTGTTATTGAGCGCAGGTGCGAATCTCGGAGAAAACGTAGGATGTTAGTAAGTGTATAGTATCTCTGCGGAATGGAGATACTTAAAATACTGGATAACCGAAAGTTCTCTCGAGAGGCTTAAAGGAGGAGTGGGAGAACCTTGGTTGCACTTTTTGGTGGGATTTAAAATTGGAACGCAACCGCTGCTGGTACAGAAACATATTCAGCCACATTAAAGCTCTCGCGTAGAATGTCTGCCCGAAATGGGGGTGCTTAAAATACCTTTCCAAGAAGACTGATGGTTCAAAATCCAAGTAGCTTAGATATTTGTAAACCTATAGTGTCTATGCGGAATGGAGGCACTTAAACAACTGGGGAGTCGAAATTCCTCGCGAGAGGTTTTATGGTAGGGGAAGACTTATTAGAAATTTCCTCAGATCCAAGACGCAAGGGAAACATGCCGACGTGGAAAACAGGCAAATCGACAACCTTGTATTCGGCGTAGATTTTGTAAAATCCCAATCGATTTCCAGGGCAAAACGGGTCCCCCTTCATCAGGAGCAAAACATTCTGCAAAAGCGAGAAAACTGGTTTCTCGGTTTTGCAGATTTTCTATTTCTGCCGATAGATGGGGCTATCGGGTTTTCCACTGGTCGCTTGTTGGTATAAATACGATCGGCATTCGCCGATCCACAACAGATCCTGCAGATCGATTTGCCACAACAGATCGGAGGACAGAATGATTGTCAAATCAGCTGTTACCGCGCCTGATTCATCGCTATCAATGATCACACGTGCGTTCCGCACACGAGTGTGCACCATGACCATTCGCATATGGCTCATAGAGCGATCAGGTTGGAATGATGCTGACTGGAGACGTATAGTCTTTAGCGACGAATCCCGCTATCATCTGTGTTGCGACGATCATCAAAGACGTGTCTGGAGACTCCCAGAGCTGCTTTAACTATTGCACTCTACACAGGCCCTCAGCCAGGAGTTATGGTCTGGGGGCCATTTTCCTTGATAGCTGGATCCCTGTGGTCATCATTAGAGGTACACTTATAGCATAGCGGTACGTCGACGACATTCTGAGACCTGTTTTGCTACCGTTCCTTTTGCAGTACCCTGGCCTTATTTTTCAGCAAGATAATACAGCACGTGTTCGTATAATCTGTCGTACAGCTTCTCAAACACTTCCTTGGCCAAACAGATCGCCAGTTCTCTCTCCCATCGATTGTCTGTGATATGATGAGAAGGCGACTGCATCTACCAAGAAATGTTGATGACCTAACCCGACAATTGGAGTAAATTTGACAAGAAATAACGCAAGAGACCACCCAAGAGCTTTATCAGTTTATGCCACACCGTGTGGCAGCTTGCATCGAGGCTAGAGGTGGGTCAACACCTTATTGAGCTCAATACTTCGTAACTATGTAACTCTGAAATAAATCATTCAACTGTTCTGAAATTTTAACCATTTTCTGCTCTCTACATAATCTTCCTATCCACCAATGTTTTTTCTCCATCGGACAACTCCTTCTTGGTGCATCGATTTTTTTTTCGTATAGAGTGTATTTTACTTTAGTCTCGTACTTTAGTCTTTCCGGAGTTTGTGGACCGTTAGGTTACGCTATCAGGGTATCTGATACGCAGACGACTTGGTAAGCTATCTTTAATATCCATGAGATCTAGTAGGTGGTTCTCAGAGTGTCATCTATTTTCGAAGCGCAAGATCTTTGTCTGTCAAATTGTAACTGTATTAGTTGCTTAGTATACTGGGAGGTTTAGAAACAATAAATCTAATGCTTCTTATCAATTTATAAGCTTTATTTTTTAGTACTACATCTAACTTATATAATTTAAAATGCATTAATAAAACTACCAATATTGGAAGCAATTTTTTAACTCCTTTCTACGCATTTCGCGGTGTGACTGGAAACATGTTTCATTGGTAACAAACTCCAGTAAGATTATCGCTGTTTCTTCATATTTCCTACTTCAGCAAACGTAATGTTTCTACGACTGGCGCCCGGATTAAAATATGGTAGACGATGATTCGTCACCATCTGGATTTGGCGATTGGACACCTTCCTCCCCAATCGCCCTTCAGGTGGGGGAGAGTGCAAAGAATTTCCCTCCTCCTTACCGCCAGCCTTTACAGTGTTATTGGGAGCACGTTCGGCTAGCAGTCAGGGGTTCCGTAGTTCGAATCCCGGAGAAAGCATCGTTGATTTTTCACGCTTCCTGCTCCGAAATAAACATGATGACTTTATATTAAATCGATAAATTTATTTTCATTTGTCCCATTATTACTATTCATATACGTACGCCCTTGGATACAGAATAATAGTTTGGTTTGATTTAACTTTTAATTAACGTAATCCAAACTGTTAATCATTTGCATACGTAAGTAAAATCTGTTTTGCTTTCAGAAGCTTTCAGAAAAGACTGTGCTGATGATTTTTGATTCTGGCTTTTCACGGCATTAGATATTTCGTAATGTTAGCAATAAATGAAAGAATACTTTTATCTTCTACTTTTATTTTTAGAATTTTTTTTACTTCTTTGTCTTAAAATTAATTTTGCTATTATATGAAAGAATGTTTTTAGATTTTAACTTTACTTTTATAATATATATTTTTTTTTCATTTTTATATTAAAATTAATTTTACTAATACATGAAAAAAGATTTTCAACGTATATTTTTTTAAGATGTGCAAATGTTGGGAAACGTCAGATGTATATGAATAAAAAAATATATTGCAAATAATTTCCTGATACAGACGCCTTCTTTTTATACGAAGGCAGAATTAGAAGATTTGATTTATTTAACAGAAATATAAAAACAGCACCCTTCAACACAACCATCTCAGGTTTCTTTGCAAGGGGTGAGACGTATGAGCATATTCTCATTCAGAATATCCAAGCATCAGTATCGCTGGTGCTTGATATTGGGAGGACCATAGTTGTATTCGAGAGACCATTGGATAGGAAAGCACTTCCACTTTCCACAAAAGCCGCTAGGGTAGATAGACAATCTGTCAGCAACATCTTAGATTTCTCGGCGTTGTCATTTCCGGCGAATATCGCAAAGCGATTTTCTACGAAGATGTCTGTTTATTCTTGTCATGGAAGCGTTATCAAGTATGGCTTCTTCTTTGATTGGGTGCCTTACTTGCTTGGGGTAGACCTTATTTTAGTAACTTTTGCGTATTTAAAATTTGATTCCTGGATATTTGACAGAAAACGTTTGCGAGTCAAGAAGTTTACAGTTTACGCATTCTATGGCAACTGGATCGGAAGCAAAGTTTGGGCAATTTTGTTTCAAGGTTTATTTTAATTTACAAGTTATTTCTTATGTTGGGTCTTTTCCAACATTTTTGCTTTTTCGTCTACTACAGCGGATTTGAAGCAAGCTTAAAAAAACATGCGGAAATGTAAGGCAGAAAGAGACATCTTTCTGGTGATCTTCGTGATGGTAAGGTAGGCCTTATTTGAATGTGGCAGACGCGTAGGTACCTTCTTTCGTGGGAAACATTCAAACGAAAACTGGCTCGTTTTCGTCTTGACCATGACAAAACCGCGAAAATTAACCATGCAGGGAGGCCATTCTTCTGGGTTCGAACGGGGTCGAACTAGCAAACTTCAGCCTTCAGCATCTTTAGCCACTCAACTTTTGGCGCGGCATGTCGGTGAATGAGTTTACTTCCGGTTGATCAGTTCTGGTTGATCGTTTGTAAATAAAATCTGATTTGTTGTTCTAATAATTAGAAAGTTCTGTAATACAAAATTTTGGATTATACTACAGCGTGCAAATTAATCGGGACAAGCGATTTTTTCGCTCAAAATTTTAAGCTGGTCGCCAACTGGCCTCACCGGGTCCCTCATAGCAGTTTTATCTGCTTCAATGCCATCTGGGTGTCTTCTTTTAACTGCTTAGAACTGCTTTAAAATTAGCTTAGAACGGGACAATAAATTAAGACTATTGCACGATTTTCGAGCTTGTTTCTGTGAGAAGAGGAAGTTACGTTTTACATTCGTTTATTTTAGCGTACTAAAATGGATATAACGACTAGAATGACAGCAAAAATTATCGCGCTTAGTAATCTAGATCTGTGACTGTAATAAATTTTGCTTCCGAGGTTGTTGTCGGGAAATTGAGCGTTTCTCGAACTTTGAGGAGACACGATGAAACTGGATTATTTTCTCCAGAAAAGAAAGGCAAATGTGGAATAAAGAGGAAAACAACTCCAAAATCTTATCCATTCTTACTTTCGAAATGGCATTATGTTAATACTGTTGAGTGCGTATGTGTTCATAAGGGATTGAATGCACAAGTCTATAAAAAGTTAATAAAATTTATTCTTTTCACAAGAAATAAAACAAAATGCTGAAATATTTCCTCAGCGATATTCGTACAATATCTTACAGGAGTTATATTTTAAACTACTAAAATATAAACAGAAATCAAATTTAAATTACAGATAAAACTAATCCAATCTCACCGCAAATTCGCTACAATCAATAACAGCAAAAAGTAAACAACTACAGTTCGTATAACAACAACAACAACTGAGCTGAGATGTTTTAATCCGGTTTTTATAAGCTTTTTAATCAAGCACGAGTTCAGTCTGGTATTTTCTCGATTTTTCTGGGTACCAAAAGCAATAACGAGATAACTATTTATTAAATGTTAAATGAACGCGTTCTTGTATTTTTACTCTTCCGGCTCAGCGTTCTATTATAATTCGTCACTCGCTGCGTTGCACGGGAAAATGAAACAATTTTAATTACAGTTCTTCTAAAAATAGCTAAATAAATACAAAATCCGTAACAATACAATAAAAATTAGCAAAGACATTGAAAGAGATCTATTATCTTCTGGTACTGATATTCAACTTCAAATGGGTAGCGTAAACTTGTCATTGCCAGTCGGAAGACGAGGAAGCCTATTAAAAAAAACAACTGCTGACAACTCCAATGAAACAAAGCGATTATTTTGGGGCCTAAAAAGTACAAATCGTCGACCACAAATGACTGAAAAAAGGTCATTTTGAGCAGCGAGACTGATTTGTTCATCCGTAATTACATACATAACGTTTTTAGGTAAAGGATGGTCGATAAAAGGGTGAATCGATAACACCTCAACGTATCCGACAAACCGTAAAAACGCCTTCAAAAACAAATGTTTTGGTTTTTTTTCATCGCGGATGGCTTTGGAAATCGCATTGCTATTGATGAAAGGATGAATTCATCAAACTATATAGGAATTTTTTAGCATAGGTATGTGCCATTCTCGGAAACTTTAACAGGGGCATGATTTGATTTCATGCCACAGTTCAAAATCTGTTACAAGGTTCATGGTGGAAAACAAAATTATTGTGCTAGATTGGCCTGATTTAAATCCGATCGAAAATTTTTGCATATTCTCAAGGAACATCTTAGTAAAAGGGATTGTACGACAAAAGAGCGCATGATTAGGAATGTTATAAAAGTTGGTTCCATAATGAAGAATTTAACAATATATGCACAAGACTAGTACAGGCAATGCCTAATCGTATTATAAAGGTCATCTGTGATAAAGGGGGACTCATTTCCTATTAATTTTATTATTATCTGTACACTGTGAAAAAAAGGGGGCAGTTCTATATCTCCCTTTCTACTGGGCCGATTGATGAAATTTAAATTGCGTTTCTCATGCGTCGAAAGCGCGACTTGACACAAAATCGGGCTTTTTCTGAAAGGACATGCCAATTTTTTTCTATATTTCGATTCTACGACTCAAAGAATGCCAAACTTCCAGGTTTTGTAAAAATCGCAGGAGTAGTTTTTAAAAAATGAGGTCTCAAAATTTTAGCTCCTCAATGTTAATTCAGTTTGGTACGCATTTGTTAATATCTCTTTTTTATGAAACTTACGAAAAAAAATTTGAACTATAACATTTTTATGATCTTGTTAAAGTAGATTTATTTCTAAGCATACCTGTAAAAAATTAGAGCTTTTTATTCAAAATTTCCGAAGATATACGTGAATTTATGTATTGGCGCATTTTGAAATTTGGCATATTTGTTGAAAGCGATCATAACGAAAATGTGGTTTACGCACTTTGTTGAAATTATTTGAAAGAGAAAATTATTTGGAAGAAGAAAGATGGGACATTTTTTCCGCTGATGCACAATGTAAAAAGGCAGGAAGGATGTGACATTTTTCTGTTCTGCACAATGGAAAGGATAGGAAAATAGGTTGCCATTTATTAAGGAGTTAGCCAAGTGAATTATGCGAATATGCGTTTACAACATTTAAAGCCTGAAAAACGTATGTCTGCGATGTTATTATCATGCGATGATTTGTGGGTGCTTTATTTAAATTGTTTTTTCCGACGACGATGTTTTGTACCACGATGCTTTAGGACTGCGATGTTTTTTCCTTGTTTTCTTTTCTCCCAGGATGTTTTGTATGACGACGTTTTCGCGTTGCACTGTTTTCTTTTCGACGTTTTCGCCCGTGATGTTTTTGCCCCGATATTTTCACCTGTAACCCGAATTTCGAGTTTGTTTTTTAACTATTTCATATTTTGCGCAAATTTAAGGAACTTTTGATTAAAACCACAGAGACTTAAAACCAATGTGTTGCCATTCTTCAATCAACTAATTGAAAGATTTAAATTAAACGTGCTCACACTGCCCGAAATAAAAATATTTTGATCTTTCACGCGGCAGTATTGTGTCATTCGATAAAGCGTAGGATGTTAAGCGTAAGATATGCCATTCGATAAAGCGCAAGAAATTTATTTACTTTAAATTTATTAAGTGATTTTTTTAAAAGCGATAAACACTAATCTTCATTTCTATTATTAATAATTATCAGCTGGATCCATGAGATTACATTAGCTGGATTAATTAAAATCATTGTTAATTTATTTTTACCTTAATTACCTCAAAAGAGCTATTAATCTCGAAACCCGATTTTGAGTCGTTTCACGTTAAGGTTTCGTTTCATTTTACATTCAAGTTTGTTACCTTCGAAATGTAACTTAGCGATCTTTCAGACTTAATCTGTCTGTTATGGATTAACAAATTAATCTATTTAAAAGAAATAGATGCAGTTTTAAAGAATAGTATTATCTTTTTACTTTTGGATAGATTGAGTTAAGTAAAAATGTATTTAACTTACGAATATATATAATTAAAAGCATATAATATCTTTACAGAATTAAGTTATACAGTGTCTCACAAAAGTGATGGGACACTTGTGCTTTACAAAAGGAAACCGTAATAAAATAAATTAAAAAAAAACATGTAAAAATTTTTGTGGTTGAGTTTCATACTTAAATTTAGTAACAATTATTACATAACATACATTTTCTCAAAATATTAATTTAATAAAAATACAATTGTTTAGAACGGAGCAAAAAATGGCTCACATAAGTGATGGGACACCATTAGACTATGCAACAAAAATCGTCTAAAAAATATTTTTTTGGTTTTTATTTTTACTCAAAAGCAATTGGCAATAATTTATAAAATCGTCTGCATTATTTCTTTCCAGTTTGGTTTGGAATGTTTGTGTTTTTTAGCTCTGTGCAGCCATAAATGCTAAACGAAAAGAAACTTTGCCTGAAATTCGAAAATTAGTTATTAATTCGCATATTGAACGTTGAAAATCCATTAGAGAAACTGCTGAAACAGTTAACTTGAGTCATTCAACAGTTTTGAATATCATTAAACGATATAAAAAGAATCATATGATTCAGGATAAAAGAAGACCGTCAAAGCTATCCGATGGAATAAAGCGAATTATCGTTCGAAATATTAAAAAAAATCCAAGAAGGAGTGCTCCTAAAGTTGCTGCTGATTTACAAGCATTATATGGAGCAATTTTTAATCCTGAGACTATTAAATGAGTAATTCGATCTACTGAATATCACGGTAGAGCAGCCGGGAAAAAATTCTTCGTAAGTGAAAAGAATAGAAAACTCAGACTAGGTTTCGCAAAATCCAACATAAGTAAAAATTTTGATTACTGGTATGAAGTTATATTTGCTGATGAGAGTAAATTTAATATATTTTGTTTCTGACGGTAGAATCTTGGTGTGGAGAAAACTCAGAGAAGAATTTCGCAAACAGAACTTGGTGCCAGCAGTAAAACATGGTGGAGGAGGAGTTATGGTATGATGCAAACAGAACTTGGTGCCAGCAGTAAAACGTGGTGGAGGAGGAGTTATGGTATGGGGTGTATGTCGTCCGCTGGAGTTGGTAATCTTGTTTTTATTGACAGTATAATGGATCAGTACAAGTATATTGGCATATTAAATCAAAAATTTGAAATCTTCAGCACGAAAATTGAACCTTCATAACGATTTTAAATTCTACCAGGACAATGACACCAAGCACACTGCTTTGAACGTTAGACTCTGGCTGCTGTATAACTGCCCTGAAATAATAAAAAACACCACCACAATCTCCAGACTTAAATCCCATAGAGAATATTTGGCAAGAATTGGAATCAAGAATTCGCAAACACACCATTTCTTCAAAACAACAATTAAAATCGGTGCTTCAAGAAGAATGGGGTAAAATCACTCCAGAAATCACAAAAACATTATTCGAATCCATCCCAAGAAGATTAAATCATGTTTTAAAAGTAAAAGGAAATCCAACAATATACTAAAACCTTTTAAAAAGTAAAATTTTTGGATAAATATTTGGTGGAAAAGTAAGTGTCCCATCACTTATGTGAGCCATTTTTTGCTCCGTTCTAAACAATTGTATTTTTATTAAATTAATATTTTAATATTTTGAGAAAATGTACGTTATGTAATAATTGTTACTAAATTTAAGTATGAAACACAGCGACAAAAAATTTTTACATGTTTTTTTAATTTATTTTACCACAGTTTCCTTTTGTAAAGCACAAGTGTCCCTCACTTTTGTGAGACACTGTATATTTTTGCCCTTTTCGAATGTACTCAAGCTACATAGAGTTCTCATGTTAATACTATATTCGTGTAATATTCTATAACATGTTTCACTATTCCACGAAGGGCATCTCTGCTGATAATATAAGCCGATAAACCACATTAAATTTTAAAAGAGCTCTTTGGGGCGAATATAAAAGTCATTTCAGTTCTTTTTTTAAAACCACCAAAAAGCTATTGGTCACGAAACATGATTTTACGTTTAATCGCCTTAGATATCTCCATTATAAATTCGTTTGGCCATTTTCTATTCGCAAGTGTTGCCATTCTACAAAATGTAAGAGTTCGAATTTAATCTGTCTGTTAAATTTAAAAGTATTAACCAACTAAACTATTTAAAAGTAATAGATGCAGCTCTTAGGATTACTATTTTTTTATCTTTTAGATTGATTTTAACAAAAGTGCATTGAATTCGTGATATCTATAATTAAAAAATGTTAAATATTTCTTAATACTATATTTATTTTGCTATTTTAAGTGGCTGATCGGGCAGATAGCTGGTTATACTAAAAATAGAATAAAACTGAAGTTAATCAGTCGTATAAAACACAAAATTACTTAAACATGCGTTTATATTTTCTTCTGAAATCATCAACTATCTTTCTGTATTTTTAATTTGGCGACTAACGGCAACAGACGCAAAAGAATATAGATATTCTTTCGATAACATTATTCATTAAAAATCTTTCTTAAGGCAAAACGCGCACATTCCATCGTATATACTTTTATATATTGATTATGAACTCTTGTACGACGGGAAAAATCTTTCATTTGCTGCTTCGAGCAAAGTTTAATGTAACACTTGATAAATCATTTTACTTTTACTTGTGTTGTTTCTCATTTGTACCGAAAGCTTCAGAACCTTAATGTCACAAAATCTTCACGAACGCCAGTAAATTCAATTATTTTTAGAAGGCAGGGATAAAAATTTTTATGAAAAAGCTAACACCTTAAGCATGTCATTTTGGTCTACGTGAGTCATTTGTGTGAAGTGAAATAAAAATATAAAAAAAAATCTTAAAAGGCATACACAAATTTGTCGCACTGATAAAAATGGAAATTCTTGTCGAATGTGAAAATATTCCAATAAGAATTTCCATTCCTTAATGCCTTAGGAGAGAATGGTTTAGAACTGTATCGAAATGTGGGGGGAAAACACAAAATTTCAATCTGAACAGCTGTAGTTTAGTTTATGTTAGTGAAGAAAATAGTAAGAAAAATGAATTTTGGATTTATTTGAATGAATAAGGGATGCAGAAATAATTCCGACTGTTTTCGAAGTCTCTAAGCACATTTTCGAATTTTTATTCAATTTTAGTTAGAAAAAAATATTTCTTTTTCTTTAAAAAAAGGAAAATTTTATGCTGATTATTAGAATTTATTATGCATTACTGTCATAATATTGTTTCTTGAAGTCTCGGTTGAACTGAAAATTTAAAAACCTGCTGGAAGTTTCATACAAAAATTTCCAAAGTTTGAATAATAAATAAAAAGTATAATGCTACACCTCAAACGGGTATTTTAACAAGATTGAACAGTTAAAAGAAAAACATACAATCCTTAGGCTTAGAAAGAGGCACATTATTTTGGTTTCTGCTTAAAATTACAGAGTGTGTTCATTTTTAGAACGGTAAAGAATTAAAGTTTAAAGAGAATAAAGAATTAAAGTCCTCCTTTTTCATCTCTCTTCCTTCGAAATAACCTAATGTCTCTACACTGGCGCCCGAACTAAAAAGGTGGTGGATGATGATTCTCCGCCACCGGGATTTGGCGATTTGGCCCCCAAAAGCCCAGTCGCCCTTTAAAAGGGGGAATATATAAGGTATTGTTCCCGCCTTCTTAGCATGCCTTCGCGGTGTAGTGGTCAGCACGCTGGACGCGTAACCGAGAGGTCCGTGGCTCGATTCCCGGCGAAGGCGCTGCTCATTTTTTCATTCTTCTGCTTTCAAAACGATACCTAATGTTTATACAGCTACCTTATATACTCCCCATTTTAAAGGGCGACTGGGGTTTAGGGGGATTACAGCCGAGGTAAAATTCCTTTCCTGATTGGAATATAACTGAAGAGGCACTCCGAACCTGGAAATCCAGTGTTGTATCATTACTTCTGCTACTGTAACAGCTTCTTGGTCAGCAATAGGATACGTTTCAGGTCATTTGATGAAGCAATCTATGAAAACGAGGATGTATGTTTTGACATCAGCAGTTCGTGGCAGAGGTTCGAAGATGTCAAAGGCGACACGTTCAAAAGGTGCTCCTGCATTGTAACGTTGCAGCTTGCCTCGGCTGCGTTTCTTCGGTCCTTTCCGACCAGCACAGGAATCGCAAGATCGGCACCACGTCTGCATGCCAACCTTTGCATTACTCCAATAGAAGCGCTCACCAGCTCTCTGTAAGATCTTCATTATTCCGAAGAGGTCTACTATAGGGCTGCTATGTAGCTCTTGAAGAACGTCCGGGATCTTGGAAGTATCAGCTGCCATCGGAAAGGCTACCCATCATCCAATTCGAATTTCCGGTACAAGACGCAGTTTTGAATATTGCAGAGTGCGCAATATTGTTTTGTTGTGAGATTATTGATCGAAATGTCCTGCCAGGTAGGTTTTCTGTTTAAAGACTCCATTAAGTAAATTATGGTTTTAATGTCGCCATCTTCCAGCTGCATTTTTCTGACTTTTTTGTTACCACATGCGTCTTGATCAGCCGATTTTGATGTTGTAATTTGTCGTACTACCGAATTAAGCAGCTCGTATTTCGCTTCGCCCCTGGAACAATATCGGCAGCTTTCTGGGCAGGGTCTTCTAGATAGGGCGTCGGCGTTTCCATGTGATGATACTTTCCGATGACGGATAGTGATGTCATATTCCTGGAGCTTCTGTATCCACCTGGCTATTTGGCTTTCAGTATTCTTGAAATTTAAAAGCCAGGTCAACGATGCATGATACGTGGACGGAGAAGGAATTTGCTAGCATAGAGATAATGATGGAAATGCAGGAAGTGCCGGTTCCAGCAAGTGCCTATGTAAATCGGAGAGGAATTACTGTGTCCCCAGGAAAGAGTTACTTGGCATGATTAGCTCCAGTAGGCCACGACACGTTCTTGCACGTTTATTTCTTTTAACAAAACAGCACCCACACTTTCATTGCTCGCATCCGTGTCGAGAATAAATGATCTGTCGAAGTGAGGATATGTTAGGATTGGAGCAGACGTTAAAGTTTCTTTCAGGTTCTTAAATGTATCCGCACATTCTTTTGTCCACAAGAACTTTGCTTGCTCTCTGTCAGTTTGTGAAGGGGTCTTGCGGTGGAAGAAAAGTTCTTCACGAATCTCCTATAGTAGGTTCAAAGCCCAGGAAACTTCTTAGATGATGGACTTTTTCGAGACATCTCCAGTCTTTATCTCCTGATGACCCTTTTCAGGATCCGTGCACACACCTTCAGCAGAGATGACATGTCCGAGGTAAGTCACCTCCTGTCTGAATAATTTATTTTTGGCGGGACTTAACTGGCTTTTTTCAGTTTCTGAAGCACCTTTCTAAGATTTTCTAGATCTTCTTCAAAACTCTTCCCGTTGATGATGATGCCATCCAGGTATATCAGACAAGCTTCGTAGGAAAACTTTAAAAACAATTTACATGAGGCGGTCGAATGTTGCCTAGGCATTACATAGTCCGAAAAATATCACCTTGAACTGCCAAAGTCCCTTGTGTGGTAGTAAATGCCGTCTTTTCTCGGCCATCAGGATGTATCTTTACTTTCCAGTACCTACTTTTTAAATCAAGTGTCGAAAGCCACTTGCTACGAGAAAGTGTGTCCAGAATGTCGTTAATTATAGAAAGAGGGTAACTGTCTCTCTTTGTAACCTCGTTCAACTGGCGACAGTCAACGAAAAATCTACTTAAACCGTCTTTCTTTTTCACCAGGACGAAGGGAGATTCCCAGGGACTTGCTGAAGGCTCGAAGTCATCTCTTTCTTTCATGTCCCTTAAAGGCTTTCTTACCTCTTTCTGAACTTCTCAACTTCCCTTCGCATTTCCTCGCCAGGATGCAAATTAAATTAAAGTGAAGTAGGGCATTTAAACGGACGAAAAGAGAAAGCTAGTCAGAACGTGATATCATTAGCACAGAGTACGTTGCCATTTTGTCCTTTCTGCTGTTATTCTGAGTTGCTGATACGCTTTGTGGCTGTTTAGTTAAAGTTTTTTCGCCGGTGTATGTTCCTGAGTCAGCCTGTTAATATTAAGTAGTCTAGCACTACTTTTTGCCATTTAAATTTATTGTTAAATTTTTCTTAAATTCCACCGCAAGTCGTCTATGTTATTGCGAGCACGAAGTATGTGCGTTTGTGTTAAGAGTTTATTTTACCTTCTTCTGTGCTGGTCTTATTCACGCCTGTGCGAAATGTCCCCAGGCCTCCTAGTAAGATCGCACTAACTGTATGATAGCAAAGAAGGTTAGATCTTGTATGTTAGAATATAATCTCTTCAGAGCAATGAGATTCTGGAATTTGTGAGAACTTGTTACAAAAAGCTTCTGTTAACCCCCCTAGAGGAAGGTCAGAATGGACCCTCGCAGTTCTATTGCATCTACTGGCATGTGGGGGAAGGAAGTAGCTGTGAGTGCTTGGGTGGGGCTACATCTGAAGGGATATTACGCGGACCCCAGAATGTTTATATAGAAAATCGAGATATCCGTGTGACATCCGTTGAATGTCCAGAAGAGGCGTCTGATTTCCAGACAGTTTAATTATTAAAACTTCTGTATTGCCAGCATGAACGTTCATAAACATGAAGCTTTTCTGAGAACAATTAGGACAGAGAGATGTTATGCCATCAAGGTGGACAGATTTAATGCATTCTCATGCTTGCAGTCATGCACATTCCAATGAATATTTAAATATCGAATTTCTTGTGATATTCTATACATTAAAAGTTTCAGTACATAAATTGTGTGCGCAATCCTGTAAGTTTTGCATCTGTTCGGCTTTGCATATTTATCGATTCTCTCAAATTTTATCTCGAGATGCTGATCTTAGACTAGGATTCATGAATGATCAGGACATTAGAATATCACTGAATCATTCGGGAACAATTTGTAAAATTTTATAGAGTCGTTATATTAATTTTGGAGGAATAAGCTTGAAAAATTAGTAACGGTCTGTCTGGGGTTAGAACTCCGGACCTTCAGATTACTAGCCGGACATGCTACCAATTACACTCCGAAATTCCTTGTACAGATTTACAGAAAACGCTTTCAGTTATTTCGTGTTTTAGTACGTGTTTGGTTCTAATCTTTGGAACTTTATGCCGACAATTGCTTCTGTTAACAATCCTCTATATAATTTCCTTTTCTGATTACTACGAGATTGAAGCAAAATGACAGAACTAAGATGTGGTATGGCACGTAGATTTCTTACCTTTACCTTCCAGTAACATCCATATAGAGAAATAGCTGGTGATGATACAGAATTTTAAAAGCATTGGAAGAGTACGACGAAGTGACTATAACATAAAAAATATTCAACTCTGAGTTTAGCACTACTGTGAAATTGATTTTAGCACTACTGTGTATCGTAAACCCTTTGCAGTTTGTTTACCACCCATGCTAAGTCATGCCACCCTGTTAAGCAAAAAATGGCTTCTTTTTACTGTTAAGTATTTCGCGCGCTCAAAGTTTGTTCCTCAGAATCTTTGGTTACCAATGAACTTAATTATTTAAGAGCAGTTGCTATTGACCGAGGATTTTCTCCCGTGATCATTGATAAAGCCGTTAAAAAATTTTCGGATTCCCACCAAAGAAGACATTCCACTGTTAGAAATAATATTGATGACCTTGTTGTGCTTCCATTTTATCCTTCTCTTAGTTATAAGGTTGCACGGATTCTCCAGAAATTCAGTTTTCAAGTCAGTTTCTCCCCTATCAATAAAATTCACGGTTCGTCTTTAAAAGATTGCGTTTCTGACTTTAAATTCTTGGGGAATTTATAGCATATCGTGTCAGTGTGGCTTGAGATATATTGGCCAAACAAAAAGAGCGTTAAAGTTTCGTATCAAGGAACATGAGCCTTATGTCCGAAAAGGCGAAATTAACAAGTCTTCAATAGCGTATCATAGTTGGAAATTTAATCATAGTTTTGACTTTGGATCCGTAAAAATTATCCTAAAAGCTTCTTCCGTTGGTGAATTGAATTTTCTTGAGGCTTTTCATATTTACAAAGATTTAGCATGTTTAGTGAATGATTTTAAGTCTAATCCAGTCCTTCCTAAAGCTTTTAAAATTCTATTAACATAATTCTTGGTTATTATTTTTGCCGATAGATGGCGTTACCTCCTCGCGCATGGTACTACCCTAGGGTATAAAATGCCGTTACTGAGGTTGCTTTCCCTTTCTAGAAATTTCGTTCTTCAGATGAGGAGGGACCTTTAGCTGCCCTCGAAATCGATTGAGTGTTTTAATAAATATACGCCAAATACAAGGTTGTTTCAGCGATTTTGATTCAACTGTGGCTTGCCGATTTCTAAAACACTCAAACGAATGCTCAACGCAAACAAATATGTAGACTTGTAAATCAGTTCCTCCAGTTTAATAGGTTTCTCAGTTGAGTTGTTTCCCAATTATTAATAGTGCATGAGATACTGACATTTTGTAAATTTGTTATACCAGCAGTTTCCTTTTTCAGCTCTCACCAGTTCACCGGGGAAGAAATTTTCATTCCTAAAGCCTCGATGACTGTGGACGTAAGTCGAGTTCAGAGTTCTGAAGACATCCTTCTACATACTATGGGAGGGGTAGGAGTGAGCATTGGCGTCCTTGGATTGATCAGCGTCACACCCAAAGTAAAACTTTAATTTGAATTCAAATTTTTTAAAAATTAAACATAAAATAATGAAATTATTAGCGTTACAGGAAACCAAGGAGACAAAAAAGGGCATCCAATTCATTTATTTCTTTTAAGCAAACCAAAAAAAATTTTCTTTAAAACAAAGCAAAAAAAAATTTTTTTCTTTTCGACATACCTAAAATCCTTTTCTGCAAAAAGCTTGGGTTCTATGAAAGATTTCTGAGAAAGTGTTATTATTATGGAATAACTATTGCAACTGCAATAAGCAGAGTTCCGTTGTTAGACTGCAAGAATTTGCTACATCAGCAGAAGTTAAATACGGTGTTTTATTTTTAAAGATCCAAAGTCTTCAATTTGATGCCAAGACTAATATAAGGAAATCAGCCAACCGCAGAAAACATAATGATGCCAGTTCCAACTTCCAAATGCATCATTTGATATCCATGTTAGTTAGACTTAGCAAATATGTATTATGCTTCACGGAGAAAGTTGAAGACATTTTCAGTGCTAACCAATCGCTGGAAAAAAATCAGAATGGTCTCTTGCAGTCTTATTGCATTTGTTGTCATCTACCAAGAAAAGCCAGAGAGAATAATTCTGGAGTTCAGTGACAGCGATATTGGACCAGCCTGAAAGCATTCTGGAACCATATAAAACTTTGCTGTGATCGCAACGCATTGCAACTGATAATGGACAACGAAATGGAAAAGCGGACATGTAGAATTAGCCAATCATCTGTGAAAAATTAAGTATGCGCAGGATTAGCCTTGCAGGATATCTACGGCTTGACTCGAATCGTCTGGAGTTTTGGCAGATGGGAACACAAATATGATACTTTGGACATTTGACAGTGATAACTGGGATGTTTAAACTAGGAGATCTTTATCTTTTCTTAAAAATTTCGGGACCTTTACATCAATCAACCATTTCTCGAAAAGAGAGAAGCCTAGTTTGGATAAAAACATTTATGTTCGGATATATATTTTCACCTTCGAACATAAAGGTGACGATAGTGTATTAGAGACATTAGGTATTTTTATAAAGCAGGAGACATGAAAAATGAATAGTACCATCGCCGGGACTCGAACTACGAACCTCTCGAATACTCCGGAGCGTGCTGACCACTACAAAACGAATGGATGCTAAGAAGGCGGGAGAAATACCTTATATACTTCCCCTTTTAAAGGGCGACTAGGGATTAGGGGACCCAGTCTCCAAATCCCGGTGGTTGAGAACCATTATCCATCACCAGTTGTAGAGACATTAGTTATTTCGAAGCAGGAGAGATGAAAAATGAGCAATGCCCTCATCAGGACTCGAACCACCAAACTCTCGAATACGCGCCGAGCCTGCTGACCACTACACCACGAAGGAATGCTAAGGCGGGAGGAACACCTTATAGTGTAATGAAGATCGCTTTACAACTTGAAAAAGGAACTTCGAAAAAGTGTGGCACATCTGTGATCTATCATCGTTATAGCAAGTAGAATGTTTTTTTTTTGCGTTGCTGATTATAGTAGTAAGCTAAAAACAAATCCAGTAGAGTTCCAGTTTAGAGACGAATGGGAAGAAGGAATATATTACTATCTGTTCTGGGCTCTCGAGAATACTTTTTTAAAAATTTTCAAAGTGTTACAAAATTGGCCAAAAAAGTTACGCCAGAGAGGAGGTCCATTTTGAAAGGCTGTATCTTCCATTCTATTTGAACTAAAGTACGTTGTTACAACTTGTAGCTATACAGAATGAAAAAAATAAATAAAAAAGCAATTAAATATGAAAAATTTAGCGATTCTTTAACAATTAAAAATTATACAAGTTGGGGAGTTATTAGGTTATTTGAAAGCAGAAGTCATAAAAAACGAGCAGCGCCTTCGCCGGCACTCGAACCACGGACCTATGGAATACGCGCCCAGCATGTTGACCACTACATCGCGAAGGGATACGAAAAAGGGGGGGAGAAATGCTTTATACCAAGCTATCAAATGAACACAGATGTTATAATGAAACATGGGATAACAATGGCAAGAGTGGATTTTCAGTTGTGGCACTATATGATATTCAAAACGCAAGAGTATGTTGATTTTCGATTTAAAAGTTTATCCGTCAGTGTTTTGTATTTTCCCATAGGACAGAAACGGATAGACCCAAAGGCATGAAATTTGAAACATATCTTGTACGGAGTTTGATTTTCATTTTTTTTTATTTAATATTGAAATAATTTATTATCGATTTTTCACAAGTATCTTCGTTTTACAAAAAAACTAAAAAAGTCAGGATTTTATTTGGAAGATCTAATCCTCATTACTACGAGTCTCAAGTCAGGCGACTTCTCGCACAGGTATGAAAAGTAACTCAACAGATAAAGGGTTTAAAAAGCTTTATATAGCACAACTTTATAATAAAACTAAGCCACGGACTTCTTGCTCACAAAAACACCGACTACTTGCGGTGAGAACTTAAGCCAAATTTAACAACAAATTCGAAATATAAGAAGTAGTGTTAGATTTCATAATTTAATTTCACCTAAAGGCTGACTCAGCAACCCACACCGACGACAGACTAACTAAACGGCCAGAATGTATAGCCGCTAACAGCTAGAGGACAGACTAGCAACATGCCACTAAACTAGCGAAATCACGCTCTGTCTAAACTATACTTTTTGGGCAATCTGCCAACTTTAAGCTCTGAACTTAGTTACGCAAAAGTTGTAATGTTGATCGCTGCTGTATGAATAACAGCTTTCCATTCTCCTAATAACGCTTGTTATCCCTGCGATAAAGTTATAATTCAATTTATTATAATACTTTTCACCCGTTTAAACCCGTCTCTTTCTCACCAGCTTGGATCCTTTCGAGGAAATGCTAGGGGAAATAGATGAATCGGAAAAGATACTAAAATTAAAATAACTGGTTAGTAAACTAAGGGAAACCCTAATACTGTTTGTACTGCTGGGTAGCGCAGGGAAAATCTTTTATATGAAGTTGATGAGAAATTTTTAAAGTAATTTATTAAATTCTGATGATTTTTCGAAAACGGCACGCTTTTTTATTCCAGTGCATTAATTTAAGATGCCAATCTCCAAAAATTTGTCTTTTACAAAATTTTGAAATTTTCACGGGTTAAAAAACAAAATCGTGTTTCCCTTTAAATGAAAAATAATAAAAAATATTAATCTGAAAAATGTTTTAATCTGCTGTAGTATGATTTTAAGCAGAAGAATCAGTTCCCATACTTTCTTAGGGATCACGTGATTACCCTTGGAAGCATGGTTTTGAGAATATGTTGTTATATATCACACTGTTCTTTTCATCCTCATAGATTTCTCTAACATTGGTTTTATTTACTTCTTAGGGATTTATATTTATTTTAAATAACCAGTTTAATTTAAATTGAAGTTACTGCCCTATAAGCCTTCATTTAATTTAATTGTCAATGCCAGAATATTTAAATTTGGTAGCGCGCGTGAAGTAATGCAAATTCTACGTCGGGGAGAAAAGGTTTAAATACTGAGTTCTAGAAGGGAAAGTTAGAGAGTGTGGGCGAACGCTGTGTTTTTGTAGCCTGAGCTTCTGCTTAGCATTTATTGCTGGTTAACTTGGCGTAAAAGTTCTTACTTTGCATTTTCAACGCTCTTTTAGGAAACAGGATAGTCTGAGCCTTGTAACGTAATTCTGCTACTTGTCGATACCTTCAAATTTTTAGTTTAGTTCTTGCTATTTGAGTTACCGCCCGAGTGAGGCGTAGTTTGTTAGCGTCAAGTCGACGCATTATGAATTTTAAAAGAGTTAATAAAGGTTTCTTTTCACCCTTCTCCTGTGTAGTTTCTACACGCATTTCAGCTATTACATCACAATATAGACTACAACTTATTTTAGTCTTTTTTTCAGTTGCTACAAAGAAATATTTGACGAGAAATTAGGTCTACTTGGGGTTCTGTGCTTAGTATCCATTTTATTTTAATGATTTGACTTTTATTTTCTGATTTGCATAGCAGGAAAACACAATTTAAGGAATGACCGACATTTAAAATTATTTGCGATGAAATCTGTCGTATCATGTAAATTTTATCGTTTTAAAAGTTCATGTACATATTTTTTAACTTTTCGTTTTCGTTATTGCGACACGTTATATTATACTCTGTAACACATACACATATATTTATTCTTATTCATTATAGAAGAATCTCGGGGCTAATAATGAAGACCATTAAGTACGACGAACATTAATTTATTAAGGAATTAACACATAAAGGAAATAAAATGTAAGAGAGAGTTTTAAGAGAGAGTTTCACATGACTGTAAGAAAAAAGAAACGTTTATAGTTTTGTGAATCACGCATCACGTGACCGAAAAGCAGATGCGCCGTTTTAAGGATGAGTCACTCCATCTGTTACAACTTTTTTTTAGAGCACTAAATTCCGACATCCAAAAATATAGGGTGTTCAAGTATGTTTACTCTTGTAAAGGTCTTACGCTAATTAACCAGCTGTTATGATTTCGATCTTTCCTACATCTTCTTCTTTCCGTACTCGTCACCATAGTGCAAATTAACCTGTGTATAAGCTGATGGGTTTGAATCTGAGAGAAAGAGAGAAAGCATTTGGCAGTCACATTTACTGTTAGTTCCGCCAGCGTTGTTTAAAAGTAATATTCCGACTATGGCATTTTCGTTAGCAGATGCTTTAAACTTATGCGCCGGTAAAATAACTAAGCCACTTACTATTTCTTATTCTACTGAATATGCAGTCTTAAACCACGTTACCTACCTTGTAATTTAATTGTCTCTTATTGCTTATTCTTTTTTGGGCCCACTGTTTTGGAACTTGTAGAGTAGTGCGACGGAGCAATACCTGTGTGAGCATATACAAGGTTCTGGTGCTTCGTCCACATTTTCCTGTCCCTGTCCTGTCTTTAATTGCTTAATTTAAATAGCCACGAGTGGTGGTTCGTCTGTAGCATAAGCTGTGTCTTTATGTTCAGTGTTCGTTTAAAATAAAAGGCTATTTTAAATCTCCTGTATTTGTGAGTTTTTGAGAAGTAGCAATAACTGGCTATTAGCCTAGTAGGGTTTTCAGGATTTTAACTCTCCATTTCAGTTATCAGGAGCAATCTCTGATTACAAAACGTGAAACGCTCATGATTGTGCAGAACTAAATGAATCGCGTGAATGAAGTCTGTGATTCGTAGTCGCAAGGCCAAAACATCAGAAACTGTTGTGTGATATACGGTCTTCTTAACATACTACCAAAGAAATAAATCGGGGAAGGAAGAGGTTGTGTCAGCAGAAGTATGTGGCGTTAAACTAAGTACTCCTTGAATATTTTATATACAACCTATGGTGCACATGTAAAAGTTCATTAAAAATTTTCGATGTGATCATAAACCTTGAAAATTTATGCATTTCAGATCAAACGCATGTTTCGTCATGTGTGCATAATCAGAAGTTATCACATTTTGAACTCAGGGTAAATATTTATGGGTACCCTGTGCCTTTGTCACAAATTTTTGAAATGTTCACAGGTTGCACAACAAACTCTTCGCCCTCTTTTAAAACAAGAATAATGAAAGAATATCAATTAAGCGATTTTTTAGAAGTTGTTCTTTAAATAGTCGCTCGTGCAACCGCAGTCATACCAAACGGATAAAAAACAACATATACACAACAAAATAGAAACAACTGTCAACAAAGAGAAAAAAATTATGTAAAATCACAATCATATTGAAGTCTGGAGTACATTTCGTAATCAGACTGAAACAAAAGAATCGAATCTACAACTTTTGAGAGAATGAATATCCTAAAACAGTCACGCGAAGTAAAAGCGAAACAAGACGATATCTGAAACAGCTGTGGAGTTCCACCTATTTATTTCACAGTTCAATGCGAGAAACCCCTTGCACTGATAAGCGAGTAATCGCTTCAGTGTGTGAACAGAAACGTAAGACTCAAGAAGGGTTAACTACCTTTTATTTCTCAAAATAAGGATGAACACAGTCTGCTCCTGTCTCGGAGCGTACAGCAAAGCCTCCACTTGGGCTTGAACTTAAATTGATAAGAATTTACACTTAACTAATGCTTAACTAAAAGATATAGCCGAAGCTATCAAGATTCTAAGTAGTTGGCCTCTAAATCTCAATCATGTGGCCGAAGCTAACAAGGGCCTAAAGTATGGCCGAGCGTAGTAATAACTTTGAGAGAGATATAGCCCAAGGCAAACGCGCGCTAGTCAGGAACTCGGGCTCTCTAACGAAGTCAGCGAAACATCGACTTAAATACTACTCTTACTCATTTGCACTAACCGCGTTTCTGAAAATACATTCTGGTAGGAAACTGTAAGTTGAAGCTAGAAAAGATAGGAAAGGTGCGTAAGCTTAAAATAACTGTTATAAAATTAGAATAAACCTTACACAGTTCATCAAATGTCACGCAGATAGAATTTTTAGATCCATGAAAAACGTATTTTAAACACCTGGATTATAATTATATAGCTGTGTAAGGTTTTAGTTAAACTAAAAAAGTTTTAATTTAATTTAAATCTTTCTACCTCTTCTCATTTCAACTTCCCGTTAGAATAAGCGCGCGTTTCAGCTTTATGCTAATTTGAAGTGGAGCCAAGTTCTACTTAAGCGAAAGGGTGAGAGAACCCTTTCAGGGTGAGAGAGCTTTTAGTCTCAGACCACGGTTACTCTATTCAACGTTCTCCTGACTAGCTAGTATTTAAATTCTAAGCCGTAGCGCTTTTACATGATTACTTATTGAAGTACTTCCAAGTGCTTCAGTATTAGTTAAATCTTGCTACGCACCATTTAGTTTAGAGGCCAACCTCGCGTTATAGCTCTGTGAGCAACGACTATTTAATTTCTAATTAGTTTTAGTTTAAATTATTTGATTGTTCATTTTAGACCCAAGTGCGGTCTCTACTTTCTGTATCTCTCCCGAGTTTAGAAGTGGTTGTAAATAATTGTGGTTTAATAAAAGAGGATTTTAAATCCCTTTCAAGTGCAGTTCTTCTACCACTTAACCACAATAGTCTACCATAGAACATAGCTGCATTCAGCTCCCTATTCCAGATCAGGATTTAAGGAGTTCACGAAGATGTTTGCCAAGAATATGCACCGAACACTCAGTCCTGACAGCTGATATCCAATACAGAAATATAATTCGAATAAAATTTCTGTCCTTAAGAAAATTTCAAATGATGAGTTGGATTACTTGATTATGAAAAATCACACGTGAGCAATTTTTCTAAGAGAAGCTATGCCTTCGTAGACCATTTTCTGAGAGAAACTGGCCCATATTAAATTATACTCGAGGAACAGTAGAAAATTGTTCATGAGCTATCTTGTCCACCAGTGTCCAGCGGATTTACCTTCTCAAACATCGCTAGGCTTTTCAAATGTTGTATCTTTCGCAATCACATGCAGATGAGGAGGTATTATTTCAAATTTTTAGCTATTGAAAATTTACAAGTCTAGACTTAGGTATAAAATTATTCCAGAAAAAAAAACTTCCGTCAATATCAAACGACATAGTTTCCAAAAGTAGTTCCGACTATAATAACCATACTTAGTTTTTCTAGTAGTTCCGATTATAATAACCATACTTAATTTTTCTAGTAGAGTTTAAAATCGAACAGGGTGTGGGCATAATGGCCAACTTGAAACCACACTAAAATATGAATTCAACCTATTTCCCGGTTAATGCCTAAGATAAAATAGTTCGTTTTGATATCTATGAGCTTTTATGACACTGGTCAAAGAAAATGTATGGGTTCATCATGATACGACCTGCGCTGCCACATCCCAGTCAAGTGCACAGTTTTGTAGAAAATTAAAAAGAGAAAGAAATGCAGATGTTATTCACTTTTAGCTAAATTTATGTTAAGTTTTCTTTCGGTTCATCGATTCTTATGTTTTGGCTTGCATTCCTTTGTTGTATAAATTTGCAGTGTGTAAGAAGATGAATGTTTTTTGACGCATTTCATGAATGCTTAAATGTTACTTTCTAAATCAGACAGAATGCGGAACATTTAATCCTTGGTAATTTTGCAGGTTAAAGTAGCAGTTACGACGGAAACTAATCGGAAGACACTTAACCTCATCAGCAGCTACGAGATGACGAAGGGCGTTATAACTTTACAGAATGCCAAATCGAAGACTGTGGTAAGCGACTACAGCGCCCTCTTCCTCAGCGAAATCGAAATAGGTGGCAACGAGCTTCTTCTTGTCTCCCTCGAGTTCGAAAGTGAGAAGAAAAAAGTAGAGGTGGAAGTATCGGTCACTTTCAAGATCTTGTTCATAACCATCTCGGCTAAACTGAAGCACGTTCATCAAAATTTTAAATCAAAGGCCAAAGTCAGGGTAAGTATCCACAGCTAACTGATAATAAAGAAGTAGTAATATTCTAGAATTTTATTTTGCACATTTTTAGACAGAGTTTCAAAAGGTATGATACAATTTTGTATAATAAGAGAAAGTTTATATCATTAGATGAACGGATTTTATTACCGCATTGAAACATAATTTGGGCGTTATTAGCTAGCAGTGGGCCCAACTGAGATCCACGAAGGCGTTATTTGTCTGACGGCATCGAAAAGCAGATGGGCAACAAAATGCAAGCCAAGAAAATTTGGATCCGGAACGACCAAGTAGGATGTTCTTTCAGTGTATACCATTGATCATATTGTGACAGGAGTTGCATGTTTTGCAGGTCGATTCGTATTCAATGCTTCGAGAAATCCTTTAGTTAATATGCTGTTTATGTGCTGTGTGATGGGTTTTCAATGAATCATTTGATTCAGTACAAGTGCAACAACTAAAATTTTAGTACGTTTTCATTCGATGCCTGCAGACTACATTCAGAGGATATCTTAATTATTATTGTTGAAGGGATAAGAAGACCCGAGCAAACTCTAAAGAACTTCGAAGTAAATAAAACTTGAAAAGGGAACAGAGAATCAACAAAGCTTGGGAAATTTGGCGCTTGGCAGCGTGGCTGCAAACTATAGTGCTTGTACAGTGGCCGCGTGGGCTTGGAAAACTTGAAGCTTCAATTATCGCGAGTTGCTGAACACGATTGCTTATATTAATTTAGAAGACGTTCTATTCCAAATCTACTTAAGAATTTGGCATAACTACACCAAAAGGCAGTAGAGTACTGGAATGCGAGATGTAACAGGCAGTTCTCTAAATACAGTCTCCTGGAGCCTGTTCAATGAGTTAGACTTATCAATAGCATCTTATTTCGAAATCCAATTCATTACCTTTTGCAAGTAGCTCATCCAATCAGAAGCAAAACAGAACATGACCTAGAACGCTTTTATGCCAGTATTACCGATAAAAGGTACTTGGCTGTACTTAGGAGCTACCTGGTGTTAGGCGTGAGCTGCTGATTGAAGTGGGAGGTCTAATCACGTGAGCTAAAATCTTCAAAAATGTTCCTTTGGGCATAGCGATGCAGAAATTTGTTCTTCAGCGTGACAAGACTTCGATGACGCAGTATATTGTTAATGCAGCTCATCAGCATCGTCGTGCAAAGACGTTACATAACATTTGATCCTTTGGAAAGCTGCGGAAAAAGCAATCAGGAGGTTTAAGGCTATCCTTTTCACCTTTCAGTGCTTTGACATTGTATTTCAATGAAGTATATTTAAACGGTAAGAATTTTCGTTGCATTACGATAGCCACTCATTTTTCGTTGCATTATATTAGTCATTCATTTTTTTCCTGAGTAATGCTGTGTTCTTCTTGGATTCTTTCACACTAGCTTTTGAAAAACTGTTGTAGATTCATTAGGAATTTTTCTATGGGAAGAAGAGAAAAATAAGCAATGCTCTCACCGGGACTCGAACCTCGACCTTTCGAATACACGCCGAGCGTGCTACCGTTACACAACGAAGGGACGCAGAAAGGAAGTAGAAAATACCTTACATACTCCCCCTTTTAAAGGGCGAGTGGGGATTAGGGGACCCAATCGCCAAATCTTACAGGGTTGCTACGCTACCTGGAAAACCGAGAGAACCGGATAAAGTCATTCGAAAATTGACCAAAAAATTTAGGGAAAAGTTAGGGAATTTAAATATTTTAGTCAAAATCTGGAGAAGTTAGAGAATTTTATACCGCGATCCCCCCCCCCCCGAAAAAAAAA
>KK112838.1:0-86627 GCA_000611955.2 Stegodyphus mimosarum
AAGTTGTTCTGCAGAGTAAAATTCTGTGCAGTTTTTAAATTTAATGTTTGGTTTTCCCTTTAGGCATTTTTCCGGTACATTTAAAAGCAAACGAAGGCTGGCCGCGTAGCGGCTAGTAGTTATATATAATAATATAATTAAATGTCAGAAATGCTTAATTACTTAGATATATATGTAAACACTGACTAGAATAAGCAAACAAAAACATGATCTTTCTCTGTCATTGTAATCAAGATACATTATTATAGAAATCAGTAACAAAATATGTTTAATTTAATATAAATATAGGAACACTGTTTATCATCTTTTGTAAAGATTTTAGCAGTTACTTAATAAAATAATTCACCTTTTTTTGTCCAGATAATCCAAATCATAAGGACATTGATACTTTTGAACCAGTGACTCATTTAATTCAAGTACAACATTAAATGATTTAGTCCAACTGTATACTTAAATTAAAAGATAATAAAAGATTTAACCGTATTGCGAACTTTGTGTTAAAGTTTCGTATATTATCCTATTTTATAAGAACGTCAATCATATACATATCAAAATTTATTTCGTACCTTTAAGATTTTTTATGAAAATATGTACCTAAATTTCGTAAATGCAATATCCCTAACTGATTTAGGATTTATAATACAAAGCTAATCATGTATGAAATATTAATTCTGAAATTAATTAGGAGATTAAAGTTGTAGCTTAAAATTGTATTTATTCTAAAATTTGAAGCTTCAGCCAAGTATTAAGAGTTTTTACAGAACATGTAGTGGGAGGAAATAGATAAGCGTTTAATAAAAGTAAATAGTTTACTTATATCCCTTTCTAAAGAATTTCCAATTATAAGTTTCTTGTTTCTTACATTAAATGTTCGATAAAAAGTGTTTAATTTCTACAAGGGCACAAGGGACGCGCATTTTCCACTCAGTTTACTGTTACTTAATAAGGTATTTAAGAGTAATTAAGGCGTAATTAGTGTTTGATGTTGTCAGTGCGCCTTTCTGCTGCATTATAATACTGTCGAGACTGAGAAAATTAGTTGGAGAGGGGGAAAAAAGCACCTCTTAATCTCCTAATAGCACGTGGGAAGGACGTCTGAACGTGTCTGATATTGCAACCTAAACTGCAGTTTTAGCAATCGCGAACGAAGCATGAGATAGGTGAAAATATTTTTTTCTTGTTGATAATTAAATTAGAAAGGTTATTGATACCTGTCAGTTAGATGATAGTAGCAAATGAACGAACACGTGCTCAATTGCGAAGCTAAATTAACTTACTTGATAGAAAATTGTTTGAACGTATTTTTAAAATGCAGCGTTTCATAACCAGCCTTAAACAAAGTGTTAAAAGCAGCGTGTTTATATAAAAATACCGAGTTATCAGTTAAGTTATTTTTATACGTTTGCTACAACTGAATGAAAAAAAAAAGTTCCTGGAACCTACTGGAACTTAGCGCGTCCGATTCGGCCGTGTTGCGTGGATTTTAGGTACACCTCTTTATTGTTTCACTCTAGGAAAATAAATCGCACGGAGTTAGATCTAATTTCCAAAAAGCCATTGGTTTCGGCCACGTCTGCCAATTTGTCTGAGCCTCTCCAGAGAAATGACAAAGCAGTCTGCCTCAGACATAATTTTTAAAACATTCATTTCCCTTCTTACATGCATTATTGAACTGAAGTTTTGGATTATCACCCAAAACGGAAATTACTGATCATGCATATAGTGTTGCTTATTTTAAAGATGCATTTCGGAATATACTGCTGGTCCTAGAGCAAAAAAATGACAACCGCAGATGATGTGAATTGCAGATTGCATTTTGCTTTTAGAATACTGTAGATTACATTTTACTTTTAGACCAATATTTGCTACAAATGCCTATTTTCAATATAACGCTCTGTTTACAAAAGTTAATATCCATCAGGCGACAATTACTTCAGCTATGAAACTTGATGTATTTGACGTTGACATAATTTTTTAACTCTGTGTATTTTCATTTACCCCATATTTGTAAATATGTAATTATATGTATTCTAATTAGCCTTTATGATGTATTTTATTTCGATTTGAGGGCGAAATGGCCCATGGAGAATCAGCATCCGACTGATTGTCCTGCTGGCAAAAGAGCGAAAACGAAACGGAGGCACTCGAAACTCCCAGATAACATTCTCTGCTACAGTTATTCTAAGTGTTCCGTAAGTAATAATACCTTCCCCTCTCTCTAATTATAGAAGTAGTTTCTTCGTCTGCTCTTCGTAAGTACGTATATGGGTGGGTGCAGAGGATAGATATGTATATGAGGATGTGTATGTCTGGGGGAGGAATCAGATGAAATCCCAGTGCATTGTAGTTTATAACTGGAAAACATTTATCTGGAATGAATGGGCCAAACGGACTTAACCTCTTTAACTTTCTTTTTGCGGCGTTAGCCAGTCTTAAGACCTTTAAATTTTTTCTGTGAGCGTTTTTGAAGGAAACAGTGCATGAACGTCTGTGGTCGGTGTGCTGATTTGTGTGTTCGAATTACGGAAGCTGAAAGACAGTACGATTGTTAAATTAGTAGTGTTTTCAAAGGTGTGAAAGAAAATGACACTAAATCAATGGGTTTAAAAAATGAAATTCCTCATCGATTTTGAAAAGACAATTGCATGCTATTTAAGATGCATTATTGGCCAAGCAAAACTGTAAATTTTCGGTTTATGGGGGTTTGTTGGAAAATAGCAGGAAATTTTAGAGTTTGTGCTAACTTTTTGCTTAACACTCACTATCTAGTCATATAACCCACAATTCAGCAAATATCTTAATTTCAGATAAATGTGTCATTCTAAGTTTCATCACTTCTTTCTTGCACGCTATATTATCTTTAAAATATTACGAATAAACACAAAATATAGTCAAAAAGGAAATCCAGTGAATAAAAGCTGAATAAGTTCAAAAAGGGATATCCAGTTAACAAAGGTATAGTTTCAGTTTCTTTCCCAAGTCCTGCATGAAGTGTCTTCTAAGACAGCCCTAATGAATTTTAGCATTATTAATCCATTTCTTTTCTTATTTTGAATATCAGTACATTTGTACAGAAAAAGGTAGCCATATTGTGCCGCCCATTAAGTAGTGAACTTATTGACTTGAAGACATGAATTGAGTCATGGTCACCTATGTGAATTTGGATTTCCTGGTTATCTGGCAGATTGCTTCTTTCATACATTTGTTGACCAACTGAACAATTTACTTGATTTTAAATATTTTATTACAAGCATAACCATTTCTAAAATTTCTCTTATTTTGCATAAAAAATTATTTTAAGTTTGATACCTTTCCTGAACTCCTCAACTTCCCCTCTCATTTTCGCGCCAGTGTGTAAATTTAAAGTTAAGTGAAGTGAGGATTTAAACGGGTGAATCTTTAAGTTTATTCAGAGCGCGTTTTCGCTAGCCATCGCACGTTTCATTGCTAGCTCGCTGTTACGCTAGTTAGCCCTTTGGCCATTTCAGATTATCGTGACGCCTGTTTCAGGTTTTTGTTGAGTCAATCTAAGTTAGACGTAACTTAACGTACTAATCCAGTACTATTTTTTTATTAGATTTGAATTGATTTATATTCTATATTTAAGTTCTACCGCAACTGGTCGGTGCTATTTCAAAACACGATGTCCGTGTCTTTCTGTACTGATTTAAATTAATAAATGGTTATTTCCACCCTTTCTTCTTTGCTGGTATTTTCATTTAGGCCTGTGCGAGAATTCGCCAGGTTCATTGTAGGATCTAGTTTAGTTTATGTGGAATAGAAGAAACAGATCTTACAATATAAAGCAACGTTTTAGAGACTAATCCTTAAATATGTGTTGCTGCGGATCTGCGAAAAGTGCATTAAATCTAATAAACGTATGCAAATTACTTTTAGCTTCATAAAATAATAAAGATAGCAAACATACGAGTGGAACATTTTAAGATCATGTTTCCAAGATAATAATAAAACAACTAATAGCAAATAAAAGGAACAGATAATAGTACCTCATGGAAAATTAATTTCGAGTATAGTACATAAAAATTGATATTTAAACCTTGGTATGTTTTTAACCGTGTCACGTTTTTAGTGAGTTTGCGTATCAGTACAAAAAAAAATTCTACTAGATATGTTGATTTATTTCATTTTCTTGGCATTCAGCTAAAGTTTATTTGTATGGTGCCAAATTTTCCTTATTATAGCTACAACTATTTTACATCGTAAAATTGAAATAAAATTCTTATAGTATACTACAAAAAGAAATTTCAGTTTTATTATAAAATACTCAGATGATTTTTATAAACATTAATAAGTTACGCATTTAATGGTTAATGTGTTCACATTATTCATTCGCTTTCTTTTATTGTTCATTTTAAGAAATTTTCGCGAAAATACACTAAACAAGTTTACTTAGATGTGCTGCTATAATACTTGGATTTAAACGAGTTATCGAACTGGAGTTAACTGAGAGCTTTGAAAACGTCTTTCAGATCCCATCACAGCAGTGAATGGCATCTATTGGCTTGTGAATATTTAGTACGTAGGCCAGAAGCGGACGATTAAAGTTCACGGACCAGAATACATCATTTTTCCACATCGGTCGCTCCAGTACATAAAATACTGCAAGTCTGCGTCAAAAAATAAAATAAACAAACAAAAGACTTCTCGGTATTGTCAGAGGACGTAAAGCTGAAAGACGCAATCAAATGCAGCTGTTTACGACAATACGAAGCGGTCCCGCGGCCGCAATTGCTCCCGGAGCTGTTCAGGAGCTCCCCATGGAGCACTAGTGGGCTATGTCGCCTGTATTCAATCTCCTGGGACAGCTACGAGCTCTGTTAAACTTTCATGTCCCAATGGCATTTAAGTTATTACTTTGGGAGGCTGACTGAAATCTTCCTGCAATACAATGCTTGAAATTCAACGCAATTTTTTAAATAGCCTATAACTACGTAAAATATGCATCGTTTTTACTGAAAGTAAAAATGCAACCGACACTACCCTCCCAATATATTAAATTCGTATATAAATGAACTTTTGTATAAATATTATTAATTTATTTATTCGGGCATTTCTCATCTTTCTATAGACGAGTCTTCAAGTTTTCGTTTGAGGTTGGAACTTTTGATTTAATTGCAAGCTTTCAATTCCTTCTTTAAATTCAGGATATAGACTTCAGCATAAAGGGATAATCTTCCTAAATTTAGCACGGCATGCCCACAAATTTTTGAAGGTTATTGAGTACATAACCAAGGACAAATATTACACCATTGGCTTGGCCTAAAACTTGGAATTTTAATGCACGGACACCTTTTTCAAGATAGGTTTAGTCTGCGTCCTGATTAATTTAATAAAGAAAGACAAATAAAATCCTTCGTTTTATATGCAAGCGGATGTGTTTTTCATAACGGGCATTTAAGTATTGCAATAATTATCGTATACTATTTCTAAATCTGAAGAGGTGAATCTCATTCCTTAAAGAAATCTCTAACTCATTATAAGGTACTTCTCCCGCCCACTCTGCATGCCTTCGTAGTGTAGCGGTCAGCAGGCTCGACGCGTATTCGAGAGGTTCGTGGTTCGAGTCCCGGTTCGAACGCATTCTACATTTTTCAAGTCTGCCACATAAAAATAACGTAATGTCTCTAGAGTCGTGTCCAAACTAAAATAAAAGAAGGTGGTGGACGATTATTCTCTACCACCATGATTTGGCAATTGGGTCCCCAATCCTCAGTCACCCTTTAAAAGGGGGAGTATATAAGTTATTTCTACCGCCTACTTAGCATACCTTTGGGGTGTAGTAGTTAGCACGCTCGGCGCGTATTCGAGAGGTCCGTGGTTCGAGTTCCGGGGAGGGCATTGGTAATATTTCACATCTCCTGCTTCCAAATAACCTAATGTCTCTACATCATCATCTCTCAATTCCAATCAAAATAATCTCCAACTCTGCATCTCGCCAAATCTCCAACTCTGCATAAATGCTTTATATTTTGTGCAAATGTGGAATGTAGAAACAACAGAGCAATTGAGAAGTCAGAACCACAATGATATACATAATATATAATATACGTACAATTATATGGTTATTATTAAGCTGACTGAAGCATATGGAAACTCTTCTGATCAACCGATTCGAATAAAATAGAATCAAATTATAGTAAAGAAGGATCTTTACGGCATTCCGATCATGGGAAAGATATAAATTTAAAATTTTTTGCCATCATATTGTCTGCAAGCTTAAATAACCACATGCAATAGTCGGAACCACAATCAATAGTTGACAATCAGACTGACAACGCTCTCGGAATATATCATAGCTTAAAAGGTTTTAGATAAAGATCCTTGTTAATAAATGTAATTAAGATTTTGAAACAAGGGATGATTTCAGCATTTTACGAAGCTTCATATGCAAAACCCATCCAGAAAACGCCAACTAGCACCGCCGGACATTTCAGGTGGTGTTGTCTCACGCCTGCGATCCCAGCGTTTTTACAAGAACGTGTTTTTCAAAAGAAGGCTTTCTCTAACGTTGAAGGTCAGCACAGTGTGATGTGTCTTTAGATTCCTCCTAAAATGGTACTTTCGGTAGTTGATAACGCCATTTTACGATTCAACTATGTGAGAAGTGCTGAAAATTCTGACACTGAACACAGAGCTTTCTTATTTAATTCTTGTGATAAAATTTTGCTTCACAAGGCAAATATTTGCTCGACTTTTCATCTTTTATAGCGTCATATTTAATAATGATGATAAATACATGTGACATCATTTCCCTCCTTCCTGTGCTCGGATTAACACGCGTACCAAATTCACATTCGCGGGGTTTTCTATTGAAATACTTTAATTTTGTGCAATCTCCACTCGCCTTCGAGTATAGTCAGATTAATCATGATCAACTTATACGTAACGCATTTCTAAATTTTAGTAACTGATTTCTTTGAAATATTTAATAACAATATATCTATGTATACACGATTTTTAACCTATGTTCTTTCTGAATCTATCCATAAATGTCACATACTGTGTAATTTTCCTGTCTCGATTATTTAGATGTAAAATTAGTAGAAAAAGGGAGTAAAATGCGGCATCTGCTAAACTCGTTTGGTATCTTTAAAATAGTCTTTTCATCTAATTAACTATACACTATTTGAAATTAAATTTCTTAATGTATGAAATAATATCTAATCCGGAATGTATGAAAATGTGGTTTGGCAGAATTTTTAACTTTTAGCTGTTTAAATTTCATAATTGAAGCTACTGTTCCCAATATAGTCCTGTTCTAAATTTAACGAAAAACAAGATCGTAGAAAGAAAGAGATAAAATTAATAGCCATTTACTTAAAAACTACAGCTTATAATATCGCTCAAAGAATTATACTTGCGAATCTTTTATGTTTAATAAAAACCTGCAATTACAGCTGTTTGTTTACTGGAAATCACTCACTTAATCTTCCTCGTATGTTAAGAGAGAAAAATTTTAATCTCTAACTCTTCTCCAATGAAATAGTTTAGTATTTACCATTCAAATAAATCTTATTTCATTAAGCATCTAAAATTAAAGCTTTGAGAAAGGATAATTATTCGCATTTAAGCTGGTAATCATGGAATACCTCCAAGTTAAGATTAACTTTTTAGTTACGTATGAAGTGGGTTCTCTCTTTTGTATTCTATTTTAATTCTTTAATAACCACGAAAAAATGTAATGCATCTGAAAAATTTATGGTTAAAAGAATGGAGAGAATTTGAGAAAGTAGTTGAATACGTAAAGTAAGCATCACATGTTCTATGAAGCTGTAAGCCGAAGTTACATCGCAGTGGCTTAAAATTTCTGCATGCATCCACTAAGTCACGGGTTCCATCTATTTTATTAATCACGCTTTTTTCTGCACTAAGAACGAAATCAGAAAGAAAGAAATAACAAATTTGCAACGCTTGTTATTAGTATTATTAAGTAATAAAGCCAGTTTAAAAGCTAAAGGTAATATATTAGTACCATAAAAGTATTGACAATCACTTCGGAATTAAATACTGATTTTTGGTACGCCTGCGAAGCAAGCTCTTTGTAATATCTTACATGTTCTGAAATTCATTAATTATTAAATAACGTCTCATGCAGCTGTAACTAAAAAGATAGTCTCTAGAGCAGCAGTTCTCAACATTTTGACTAACGCGTACCACCTAAACAAAAATTGAAAAATTTTAGTACCATCACTACATTTTACAACAATTTTATTTTCAATTTCGCCATAGAAATATTAAACAAAAGTATGTTTTGCCATGTGCACAACTACTTGGCTATTTGTTTAAAAAGTTTTAATTGTCAAAATTTAACTTATAATACTTTAATTTTAAAATTTCACACAAATAGGTTGTTCAAAAAGGCAATACAAATTTGATAGTTTTATTTGAAATGTCTTTAATTTTTTTTTGGTTTAGCCAAAAGTTAACAAGTGGGTTAGAGGAAATTTCTATCAATTGTTCTTTTTCTTCAAGAGATTTTTGAATTTAATTGTTTAAAATACTTTGTTTCTTTGCGTACTACCTATAGTTCTCTTGCGTACCACCGGTTGAGAATCGCTGCTCCAGAGCAAGTAAAATTTAATTGCATTTAATACTTACACAGAAAATGAACGGAAATTCTTAGATTTATGATAAATTGTTTAAAATAAGAAAACCAAATTTAAAGACTTCCAAACATGCTATCATGTAGTTAATATTCATACTGTTTCGTAATACATGTGATTGATAACGCAAGCAAAGTGATTTTTATCATTAATACAAAGGTTTTCTTCGCAAAGGTTGTGAATTTGCCGTTAGATCACTTTATTATTTTGATTATGAAAGCAGTAATTACTCTTACAGGTAAAAGTGCATGAAATATTGGGTTTCCAAGAAAGTAATTTTGGTTTTTAGTGCGAAATATAACTCAATTTTTTCTATGCAAAAAAATTTTAATCAGTCAGCTATCTTCCATTTCATTCGATGAACTTTTTCCATGTTTCTGGTAACTTCATGATTCCGTTCTCGAAGAAATTCTGGACTTTATCAGCAAAAAACTCAAGCAAGTGCGATTTGAGGTCATCATTATTATCGCAATTTTTACCATTTAAGAATAACGTGAAAATAAATGATAACCGGATGGTCCAAGTTCGAGGCTATATGGAGCATGCGACATCTCTTCTCACCAAGCTTCCATAATTTCGTACGTGTTGCTAAAGATGTGTGAGGCTTTGCAATGTCGTGACGCAACACGATTTCTTTGCCATTTGAAAATCTGGACTTGTCTCTTTGATTGCTTCCTCCGATTTCATAAGCTGTTGACAGTAAACATTTGAATTGCTCGTTTGGTTGCTTGGAAGCAACTCAAAACACATAACACATTTTTAATCCCACCAAATTGACAGCATGATCTTTTCTGATTTAATTTAGCTTTGGATATGATTTGTGCTTAAACCATGTTCTTTTCCAATTAATGGTATTGTAGACGATCATTTTTCACCCTCAGTTATAATTCGTTTAAAAAATTACGTTTTAAATGCGTATCCCAAGTAATGACACCTCGTGTTAAATAAATTTCTTTCAATTCACGCGGGATACAAATATTGAGCTTCTTAGAGAGATCAAGACATCTTATGTGATTTTCAATTGGTGTGTTGGATGCTCTTTAACCTTTAACAATCTCTCGCACAATTGTACTTCGATCTGATTCAATTATGGATTAATGTTTTCTTCGTCAACTCCAGAAGTTCGACCAGGACGTTAATCATCTTGAAGTGAAAAATTTCCAGAACGAACATTTTAAACCAATTCTGACACATGCTTTCTGTTAAAGAATCAACACAATAAACTTTGCATATTTGTTTGAGAGCTTCAGCCTCTTTCTTGGCTTAAAATATATCGAAAATTTTCATTTTCGCACCGCATGTTAAAACTGATCATAAACTAACAATTGTAAAGAAAAATGCTTAGAATTTATTTCTGTAGCAACCTAAAATTGTCAGTTGCCAAATCTCAAAAGAAACAAAAATTTTAAGATTGACAGAAGAAAAAAGAAAACGAACCAAATGCTATCTATTTGTGCAAAACGAAATTACTTTCTTTGCCAAGGCAGTATTTTTCATTGGTGCAAATTCACATGCACCGAAATTTCTTACTCTTATAACCAATGAACTGATTATCATTAATTAAGGAAAAATCACAAAAATAATGATTACTCAAAACGTTACACGTAGAATTTAAAGAAACTGACCCACAGTATACAACCCATAGTGAGGTATAAAATAACATGGAAAGGCGTTACCAGAAAATTATGTTGTTATAGAAATTAGCATACATATAAAATGAACGAAATGAATATGTCAGTTTGGCATAACTTAAATACATTCAATATGCAATATGATCGCCCCTAGAAGCAATACAACACATACAGCGATGTGCTATGCTGTCAATCATGCAGTCTTATCAGCTCCGTAGGATGTGACAGTCATTGCTCTTGCAAAGCAGTTGCAAGCGTGGTAAGGGTCTGAAGAGGGCGATTGAGAGGACCTATACGTTTTCCTAAAGCATCTCAGATATGCATCCCAGGATTCAGGTTCGCTGATCGAGCTAGCCACTCCATGCGCTGAATTTTACTTGCTACTGAAGATAATCATCCACGATGCGAGCTCTGTGCGGTTTAGGGTTGTCGTCCTGTAGCAGGAAATTATCATCTATTACTTCTGCATAAAGGCGCGCATAAACATCAAGGTTGTCATCTCTATAGGCCTGAGCATTTATGGTTCCACGTGGAAACAAATGGACGTCTGGTTGTCCACTCAAAGAGTTATTACCCCAAACGCAGGCATTCCTTCTTCCATATGCATCGCTTTTACGAATACTTTCCAGGTTGTTTCCAAATCAAAAAACGCCTGCTATTTCTTTGGAGGCTAAACTCGAACTCACCTGTAAAATGAAAAGCATTCTAATGATCAGCTGTCCAGTGGACATGTTGACAGGCCGACCTCCTACGTTCCGCAAGCGACAGGCAAATGTCTAGTCGCCTCGCGGAGAGACCTCTTTTTTGAAGCCGTCAACGCGCGGCTTACTTTGACACCAACCCTCCAGTGGCTGCAGCGAGGAATGATCTGAGTGTGTCGGAGTTGAAGTTCAATTTCTTTGCGCGTATAACAATCAGCGCTCATCGTAGCAGTTCGCCGTTCTTGTCTGAACCTTCCAGATGTCAAATATGTGGTTAGAAATTGTTCCTAAAGTCTATGAACCACGGAAGGACTCAGATTTAACCAACTGACCACTATTATCTGGCTTTGTCCTGCCTCTACTCTCCCAGTAGCTCTCCACTGCAGCTCCTCGGTAAAATGATGCCTGAACGTCATTGGCACATTTCGTATCTAGTATCACAGCGAAATTTACAGGCGTGCTCTGAAACATGTAATTTAATGTTCCTTGAGGATACATATTTCGATTGCAGCGTCACTGATTTGAATAGTACGTTTTCACTCAGCAATTCTTAATTGATAATATATTCAAATTTTAAACGGATTGGCTTATTTTTGAACGAGTTATCGCTATTTTTGTGATTTTTGCTCAATTTTTGGAAACCAATGTATCAACTATTAAACAGCGCTACTATTTTAAGCGAGGATTTCTTTTTTCTTTTCTAAATTGAATTAGAATCCAACGCGCAGTTTAATGGTAGACTAAAATTATGTCGCTTAAGGAAGGATAGGCATTATTTACACCCATTGGAATATCGGAAGCATTTAACGAACTACACACATTGACAAAACTTTTCCCTAATTAATAAATGAGTTTTAAATAAATATTTCGTAATTCTTAGAATTCTAGAATATTAATTTAAGATGAATACAAAGTTTCGTAATGAAGCAAACATAAAAGTTGAGAATTCTGAACGCTGAAAATGCATGTAATTAGCTGCAGGTTTTCAAAAAAACATACTGCCACGTATCACAGAAAACATCTGTGAAACTGGAATTCTGCATGCTAACTGGCTCTTGCTGCACTGAAATTCTATGAGAAATGTAAAATTAGTTATGGTTGGAGCTGAAAGATAAAATGATGAACCGTATGAATAAAGGTGTTCTTAAAAATTAAAAAAAGAAAAATATGAAATTAAATTCATGATAGATATATTGTAAATATTCATTACGAAATATTTAAAATAATATACGTAAACTGAAAAATAAAAATATCATAATATAATATTTTTCTAGAAAATGAATATATACTCGGATATTACTCTGGAGACGACGTAAATTTTAATTTAATGAATAATTCTGTACTTGAGATAAAACGTTAGTGAAGAATGGGAAAGATTAACGAGAATAGCAAATAGGATGTTGCATTTTGTACGGCAAAAAGTGTTATCGCAAAAATTTATGAAACTGAAAAAAAAGGAGATTTCAAGAGTCGGTTTACAGAAATATTTTACCAAGAAACCGAATTTTAATGCAATTTACGACTATATATTAGAAGATTTGCTGAGATATATTAGGGAAGGCTTTGCCAGATTTGTGGAAGAAAAGTCGTAAATTTTAATTTTCTATGTTAGTAATAAAGATTCATTTGCTTTTACGTTTTCCATCTGATTTTATATATTATGGAATTTTCCATCGCAATGTTCATTTTCAGTTCTTTAATAAATATTGGTTGATTTTAGCTCTTACACAGCGCTATAACCTTTCCACACGGTAAAGAATATCAGACATGTATCATTCAGCAATAAAGCATGAATGCATAAAAAATTAATAAGCAAGCATGAATGTTACATTCATAGATCGAAAAGGAGTTATAAGAATAATTCTGTGTGAAATCGTGATTCACTGGTAACTCCGTCGTAATTCTATTCTCGATGAAATAATAAGTTTATTGCTTAGTATTTTCATAAACGCCTCCATGTGTAGCTTGCATACAAGTCGGTTTTATTATAACATCCTCTACAAAAGACGCCAGATAGCATCAATTACAGGCAGATAACCGTCTGGGAAAGTATCCAAAGGTAGTTTAGCTGGTTAATTAGCCATGCTATGCCTTTATCATAATTAAGTAACTAACTAAATTTCACGTGTAGAAACAGATAAAAATCTGAACACGTAAATGAAAACATATAATTTGCTCTTAGAGGATAATTATAGTTGAATGATAGTCTTTTTCTTGACGTTAAAGTGAATCACTTTTTCCAAGTAAAAGTAACTACTGAAAGATGTCAAAATTAAATATAATATATATAGATAGACAGATAGATAGATAGATAGATAGATAGATAGATATTACTCTCATCTCAAAAGAGAAGATATGACAAGACTTGTGACAATGTACATAAAATACTCATGAAAGTGTGTTTTTAAGGAAACTATTTTAGGGTCCTGTTTCTTAGCATAGACCAGAGAATTTAGTCTTGTCTCTGTGGTGATAAACTATAATAAGCAGAATCTCATTTTGGAGCAGAAAACCTTCCTTAATTGAAAGAATAGCAGAAATATAGGAAAGGAAAGGAATTTATGACAAAGACTCGTGTAGACTCTATTTGTGAGACCATTGGTCAGCCGATTTTCTCATCTTCATATCAATGGAGAACCCTTGGGAAATCATAAGGAAGTGACTAAGGAAAACAGACTCTTTACCGAAGAGCGGATGACCTGTACTGTAATCATAAGCGGTTGCATGACTTCGCTTTCAAGGGAATAAGCAGAAAGTTACATGACTTTCAATGAAAAACCAAACAGAGTTGCAGTGGTTATAATAGTTAACAAAGGTACATTCAAAATAGTGGTAAGAAATAACGCAAATAAGTATATCACTATGTATTAAGAAAAATTGAAAAGATTTTTTACGGGAAAGCCAAAAAGGTGTTGCTTCATTAATACAATGATATACATATTTTGTATATAAATACATAATACATTATATATAAATACATAAGCTAGGCATGGTAACTGTCTTATGTACCATACGCATATGACTATGAAAACGCACTACTGATATATTTAATGTAATTGCCATTATCATTTAGTATAATATATAATATTTAGTATAATAAAATAAAATATCTAATTTTATTGCATACACATTAACTTGCAATATACTGAATAAATGGCCGCAAGTTTATTGAAAATTAAATCTTTGAGTGTCATTCTGCTGCTAAGAGAATGAGATTTGTCTACATAATGTATATTAATTATGTCTGAAATACGTTTAGCATCTTTATATCCTTTTATAAATCTACAGCTTTTCTTGTACCTTACCGAATATTAAAATGAGTAGCAAAATATATGTTAGAAAGCAAGTTAACAAATGATATGACAAAACCACCGACTGACTAGCACTGACGAACTTCCGCCGTAGAGATTAAGTTGAAATTCATGTTTACATACTCCAAAATTTATGTTTAATAAATGTTAAGGATATTTTCTTCAAATTACCTGAGATTATATTTCTTCAATTAAGATAAATTCACTTCTTATTAAATTTTAGAATAGTGGTGTTAAAAGTAAAACTGTTATTATAAGGAATAATATGAGGAATTCTAGGGCTATGCGATAGAATCAAATCATTAAGATAAGTCTGTTAAATATATGATATTGAAAGTAAATAATCTGGAAAAATTTAGATTAGGCAATATAATTTCAGCAAGTCATGAATTCATCTGAAAATTTGCGTAATAAAAATTTGAGGCTAACATCAAGATGAAAACACTAGTTTAGTAGGAAAATAATCTTATTAGACTATAGACCAAGTATTGTTCGTAAAATAATGGATTAGGAGATCAAGGCTTAAATATTGTTCAGTTATCGAAACATGCAGTATATGAACCTGGAAATGAGGATTGTTTTAAAGCATCGTGGTATAGTTATAGAAAATAAAGCGATTCATAAACTTAGCTACATAAAACAATTCATGACTCATCGTCGTAGAAAATGTTGCTATCAAAAATAAGGCACCTACAAATCGTCACATGATAACAACATCGCAGGCATGTGTTTTTGAGCTTTAAATATTTACATGAATGTTCGAACTACTAATGCAACTTTATAAAGAGATTAAATAAACAATGAGCTTCAGCATTTAACAAAATAAGTTTAAAATTGTATTAATTGCTACATGTAGTATTAATTTTCTACTCATTTTCAGTTTTTAAAATGATAAATTTTCTTTCCCGCTTTTTCAGTAAAAATTTATTATTTAATTAAGACATATGAAATAAAAATATGCCTCATTGTTTCTTATGCTCACAAATCGTTATGCAAACATTCATTTTAATTTTTTTACAATCTGAAAATATTTGTCTACGATTTTAACATTATACCATCATTTATTAGTGCTTTATTTTTTACCACGAAATTTTTTATGACGATGTTTTAAAACTAAGAAGCTTTTAAATCGCTTTATTTTGTACGACGATGTTTTCTCTTGACTTTCTTTTCTCTTCCACGATGTTTTGCAAGACAGCATTCCCCTCTATTCTATTTCTTCTACGATGTGTACCTTCAAAGCTTTGCTTGCAACAGTTGTTGTTGTTGTTGCTTATGCCCACTTGTCTGACGTAGTCAGCCCAAGCCCACGAAATTTCTGGTTGCAAGCAGCGCTGGATTACGCCTAGCTGTTGGCAACAGCTTTGAGCAAGATTCAGGTGACAAGTGCGATTTAACTCAGTTCCGCCCCAAATTTTGATAGAGAGCACCCCTGGGAGGGACTCGAGAGTCACCCACCCTTCTCCTCTTCCCCCAAACCATACAAGAGGACTTTCGGCTCACCGCATGTTTAGAGTGCCGCCATGCCGCACAGACACTATACATATATTCAAACATTCATGCCTTCTCCGGGATTCGAGCGCGGGCCCTTCGAGACGGTATTCAGGGACGCTAACCACTGTACCGGTTGGGCGGCGCTTGTAACCATTTCTATCCTTGTTTCTCTTAACCTGAAGTTACGTTACTTTGCCAGTTCTCCGTTTAGACAACTACTTAGGTCTAACGTAAAGAACTAAATTTCAAAATTTAAATTAAGTAACTAATTATTATGAAAGATTTGACATACAATAACAAATAAACAACTGCTTTTTGAAAACTAATAATCCAGACAACTATTCTTCTTGATGAATACAACCCAGTAGGAAATTAGCTAAAACAGAGCGAAATGCTCAATTCCGGTTCTTCTCTTAACTAAAGTATATTGATCTCAAGTTTCTTATGCTTCCCAAGGGAATATGAATTTCTCTAAATAAATTAACAGCTGTTGCATTCAAATCTCAAATAGTGTCGAGAGACTACAGGGGAGTGATCCAGCACTATCTAATTAAAATAGTCGTATTTTTATTCTCTTTTTGCGAACACTTATATTACATTTTTACACTTCAATACCAGAAAGTGAAATGAATATAAAAAGAGGTAAGTTATAATCAGAAGACTAACCGTTAGAAAATAACAAAACGTATAAACATATGGATATCATTTTCATAAAAACTCACGTTTTTGACACCCAGGTTCAGGAAATGGAAGTAAAAAGCCTGGATGGCACATGACACAGGGCACTATAAATTTGCCCAAGGCACTGTATCTTAATTCATATGCGTAATTTTAATACAACTTACTACAATGATTTCATTTTCAAAAATGAAAAAACAAAATAGCAACAAACGTAATTATGAGATATTGAAATAGAAAGCGAATTAAAAGGAATAGAGAAGTTGGATCGATTCGCATACACATACAGTGTTGTAGCAAATATATTGAAACAGATAATTAACTAATTCGTTTAAAAACACGAAAAGGTATTGAGTGAATTAACAAAAGATCATCCAATAACTTCTATTAATTTGCCTTCGGCCTTACTATTGACTTCAATAACAGAATTAATTTGTTTCTGCGATCCTCAAAGACTTGGTAACTAATAGAATTATTACAATTTGCAAGCTAATTGAGTTGATGGACTGGAATACTTCTCATGAAGGACAGAATTTATTGCGCAAATGTGGAGAAGTTATTTGGCTTTTGCTAAAAATATGAACATAATGGAAAAGTAGAAAACTTAATGAAAGCTTAGGACATTAAAGACATAACTTAGGACATAACTATTTCAAACTAATCCGATCATACTTACAGCATTTAATGCAAACATGTTTTTTTTTACTCGGAAGATACACATATTTGATGGATGAAACATAACAATAGGAGAAAAAATATAAAAATAATTAGTTCTCTGAAGCCAAATAAGAAATAGGTATCCGCAGGTGACAGAAAATGAAGGAACGTAGCTTTACAGGCAATTCTTAATGTACTTAAGCATTTCTTATTTTTTAAATTACCATACATTTTATGTGTCACAAAAAATTAAAAATTTTGATATAAATTAATAGTAATGATTATAACTCCTGTGGATTATGAACTCTGTTTTCAATTTCGTATCTAAACAACTGCAAATGAGAAAGTAATTTTGAAATTTACATTTGAAAGAACAATTCTGCCTGTATTTGGGCTGCTTAAATATATCTTCCATGGAAGCTAGTAGTACAGAATAACACAATCGTTAATATATATTACTATTTAATGTAGTCAATATCAAATCACTGTGAGTGATCACTATTTTAAGATGATTTTGAAAAGTTAATGCATAGAACTCTAATTAAATGTGAAAACTAGCTGAGAACAAAATCTGAAAAACTGTTTAAAATTTTCTAATTTACGAATTCATTTGGTATACAAAAGGAAAATTTGCATTTTTTATATTAGTTTTTTCACTATAGGAAGAGCTGATATTATCATTCGTAGTAAAATAAAAAATCGTGAAATAATACCAAAGCATACATGACAAGACGACACTGGTGCAGCTGATATCTTGAATCATTTAAATCCAAATCTTTCTACTTCAGGCAAAGATCTGAATCTATTAAATGTTTTAAAAATCTTGCTTAACATTTCTCTTGGAAGGAAAATTTAGTACAAATGTGCATCTGTTCCGTAAATGTCTGTATCGATAACACAAGGAGTTAATAATCGACGTTTATAGTTTATAGTTATAAGCACATAGAATTTTGCAACATAGATAACTAACATTTTTTAAATTTTCAGCCAGCAAAAAGATCAACAATGTTAAACTGTCATGTCACTTGGCCAACAATGTTAAAATTACATTTAATGAGAAAAAATTCTCTCCGTAGTATGCTTTTTGTGTTATATAGTACATCTTCCTTTATATCTTACGTTAAGTATATCCTTTCTCTATATATTATCAATACTGTATCCATGTTTACATTTATTGCATATTTCCTGTGTACCTGCAGTTAATACATTATATTCTGTTTATATCTATACTTGTTGTAAATGTACCATTTTATTAATATTATGATAGTATTTTCGCTAGACCTCTATGCTCAACCTTGACACTAACAATTAATTTTATTCAAGAATGAGTTCCTCTCTTTATTATTTCAGCCTCTAGTTTATCTCCCTATATATTGGTTGTATTTCGAAGCAATATGCAAAGGCAGAAATTTGTATTAGAACCGTTTACGAGGGTTAATAATTTGATAAGCAGATATTCCATTAACATCGAACCCTCTAGGTCCTTGGTGAAAAAATGTAAATGTAAATGCATGAGTTACATTGATTTTAATATACAAAGTACTTAATGAAATTTATGCAAATGTTACGTAATTATTTCTGGGACATTTACTTTTGAGATTTGCATATAAGGAAGATGAGATACAGCAGACAGAACAACTATTGTCTTGAAATTAATTCAAAATTATCAGAGAGCTAATATCTCTTAAAAAAATAATCATTATGCTTTTAATTATTTTGAAAAAATAATTACAAAAACAAAAATATAAATAATAATTAAGCAGAAAAAAGAATAAATATATTCGGAAATCATAAGCGTAAAAAAACGCTAATTGCTAAAACTCGGATAAGTTACTCTAATTATTCAGTTATTTTCAACGAAAATCTTTCGCGAATTGCGTGAGGAAGGAATTTCCCATTCTTGCATTGGCAGGCTAAATTACTCAGACAGAGATTGATTGTGAAACTCACCGAGACTCAAACTTCCTTAAGAAGTATTCAACTATTCAATGCAAAATGTTCTTAAGATTAATATTTCTAATGAAGCGCCTGAAGAAACTAGAGTAATCGGTATTGAACAACATAAAGCTTTAAATTCACTTTATATTCTACTAGAGTGCCTACTAGAGTGAATATCGTTTACTTCTACCTCGCTACACAGAACCGAAATAAATTGCTTACAGATGTTAAAAATTAAGAACTCAGACATTAATTACAGATGGTAAAAATTAAGAACTTAGACACAGTAATGTAAATTTCTTTGGAATAGCAATATATCCGTCCGTCCGAGGGTGACATTTATAAATTATTATAAAAATTTCCATAATTAAACAATATTAACTATGCAGTGCTATCCACCGCAAAATTAATAACAAAAACCTGAAAGTTTTCAGATTTTACACTACGCACAAAGGGATTTTTTAAAGTTTTCTGTGTTACCTTTATTTACTAAATATCATGTTCTTCGCACTTAAAGAATAAAATTCAATTCAATAGATATATCGCAAAATAACTTTAAAATGAGCATTCCTTTAGGATTTCCGATACACAGTCTCTCGCGCTAAAGATAATTTTTTTTTCTTTGTACAGTGTTGCTCTTGCTCGCTTTGAAATCGTTGAGTTTCTTAACCAAAAATACGTTAAAGTGTTACAAAATATGAAATCGATAATAAAACAAAGTCCAAATTTGGGCTTCCAGATGCCCGTATTCGGAGGAGGATTACATTATTCAAAATTTGATAACTGTAGGTACCGTTGTTTTATCACAATGCGAGAAACATACATACGTATATGTAGATTCTTCATTATTTAATTTCTTTAAATATAACACAGGGCGATAATATTTGGTGGCAACAGTTTGAAAAGTGATACGGACATTTACAGCTAATAGACGTTAATAGCCTTTCTGAGCTAACGCTCCTTTGGGCTAATAATTTAGATTGAATAATTAATAGGAAAAAAATTAGTATTAAAAAAGTTAAAAAAGCCACTGAGCGTATCAAGGAAGTATATGATGTTATGCCGTATATATACGCATAATATATAGATATTTTTTTAATGCACTGCAGCATTTGTTGGCTTGTGATTGAAACTGTCAAATCCGAATGTAAGGTAAAAATTACTAGATATGTATGAAACATTAAATGAAAATTTTGATGTTATTTTAAAATGTAATTAATGTTTCAGAAGTAATTTTTTCGAACACTATTTTACAACTATTATTTATAGTACATAAGAAAGGAAAGTGAAAAACGTTACACAACTAATATTGTTTGAGCACCCATAATTTTTAAAAATACTATAAATCAGTTTTATATATATTTTGTGTAGAAACTTTAAAATAACAATAAAGTGAAATTGCTACAATTGTCGGTGCAACAAGCGTGAAGTTTTGAGGTTATTAATTTGTTCTCTAAGAAGGTGTATGCCAACATCCTTAAGAATCAGTTTATTATTAAATAATAAAACCTAATATAAAGTCCGAGGAATCGCTTCGATGTGCCAAGGAATCCTTCGGGGGAGGGAGAAACCACTTCGATGTGCTGAATCGGGGCCACGCTCGAATAATTTGCGCGATGAATTTCGTAGCACTGTAACTACGCGTCAGACATAGTTCGACCGTCTCAAACGCAACTCTGGCTGGCATTCTGCCAAAACACATAGCCTCATCCAAAAGGGTCGTTATCACTTGCTGCGACGTGAAAGGTCACGTGAAAGTCTTCGCTTCTCAGAAAGAGATATGCTGGAGGGAAAGAAAGTCCCCATTCTTCCATCCTATTTTGAGAATAATTCGGTCCGAATGGTGCATGCGTGTTTGCGCTCATGTTCGCGGATGAGACGATCGAACAATACACACACACTGAAGATTAACTGAATTTACTTGATCGTTTTCTCTTTGTGTTTTAATTCTGTTCTCTGTTTTTTATTTCTCCACAATAAGGAAACCATGCTTTATCTCCTATAATCATCCGTTCATAGAAATACGCAACCGCGTGGAGAGCGGTTTCTTCGTTTTTGACATCAACATATCGAGTAATCATCTGGCGAAGAACTTCGACATCCCTGGCTTTTCATGCAGAATTTTCTTTACTGAAATGCAGAATTTACCTATCCAACTACGTATCCAACGCTAATTTTTACTGGGTTATTTTCCATCACATATTCTCAGAATTTAGCGTACATTTCTTCATTATTCACATTTACACCATGGCCTAATCTCGAATCAGTAAGGATGATTACGACCGTCTTTTCTGTATAAACATGGCATATGCTACTCATGCGTAACACATAGAACTGCCAGTAAGAATTTGCGCTTATGTTTTTAATAGTTTTAAAATGATACAATAGTGTCAAATAGTTAAGCAACGTAGGAAAACATTAGCATACTCGGTGGAAATAACTTTTGGAAAACCCAAAATTTGTAAGCATGCGGAAACTTAGCTATAAGAAAAAATGTACTAAAGTTTTTAATAAGAAAAACAGTTATGTATTAACTTTTTCCGTGTGTGTGTAGATCTTCTCTTCCTAGATTACGGAATTCAGAAAGAATTTTGGAACAGTCATATTTCGAAAACTGAATGAATTTCGTCATCAGAGTGACGCCAGATGAAGGAGATGCCAGGTGATGAAATCTGAGTGACGTCAGGTGATGACAGTTAGCAGCAAAGAACATGCATGTAAATCATGAAAGCTTCCGTAGACGTAATGTAAATAAGTTTACTACAGCATCGATAAATCATGGATGAACAAACTCTCGTCACCAGCAGTGTTGCCAGATCGTGGGATTTTTCGCAAATTTTCGACTTTTGGCAGCCTGGTACCACTAAACTTTCAGTATTTGCGATTGTGCGAAATTTTTGCGACGTCCATTATTTTCGTATGCTACTTTTTGCGACTCGAAAGATTTTTTTAATGTATTGTAAAATGCTTTTTTGATAAAATAATGTACCAATTAAAAATAATTTATATAAAAAAAGTTCATTTAGGCTTAAATAGAAGTTGGCATCTGACAATCTTGTATACATGTGGGCTTTTCTTTTCAAGCTGCACAGCCTGACGCCGGTATAACCAGAAGGAGGTATGAGAAGGAGAAAAGTGGGAAAAAAAGACAAGAAGCTGCTTCAGAATCTCTTATGTTTCCCCCTTCCTCCCCGTTGAGTTTTGTTTTTTAGTCCCTAGTTCTACGGTGATAATGAATCCAACAAAATAACTTGCAGCTTACGCGCCATATATTGAATACCGAAACAGAGAAAGAAATGAAATTCGTGCTTCTGATTATGATATGGCTAATAACTAAGCAATGGAGATGAATTAAACATCAAAACACCGGCGTGTTTCTAAATAACAACAGAAATAAATTTAACAGTGAAAGAACAAGGCTTTTTTAAGCAATCACAATCTGAAATTGTGAAAGACCACTAGGCAGAACGAAAATCTGACTGAAAAGCAATCCTCAATTAAAATATTCACAATTATTAAAAAAAAGAAAAAAAATTACTTGCCAACTCAAAAGAATTTAGTACAAAAGTGCTAACAGTCTAAACGTGAGGAATCTCTAAAGAATGGGTATGCATGAATTAATTTAAAAATAGAAGCCTAAATTAAATAAAAATTAATTAAAAAAGAAATGGATAATTAAACAATTGAAAATAAACAACACAATATTAAAATTTTCGTTAAAGTTATGATACGTAATTAAAAAGACTAAGAATCGAATACAGTAACTTACGGAACCAATACACAGTGAATTTGTGATGACGTCAGAGATCATTTGAATGGCGAGGCGAGCGGTTCGAAAACCAGGGTGCATGGGTCAAAGGACCCTACCCCTCATCGAATGCATAAGTATGATACTAACAAATTGATATATAGAAAATAACTTTAAAATAAGTAATAATTTTTTTAAAAAGTAATTATAGACATAAAAGGTACTAATTAGAGTAAGTATAAACAAAAAGAAGGGGGGCTGCTATCAATAACTTGCCCTCGTTAAAAAAGATTTAAGAGTAAATAAAGCCATTCAAAGTTCCACGAAAAATCGAAAATGCCTTACGTTCTTGTCTGGATCGTTCGAGCTGCTGAGTTTCACTTGATGTTGATTTGCCGACGTCAGTCACGTGAGAGGTCACCCTCCCAGGGACTGACCCGTTGAAATGCTGATTAAACAGGAGTGCCTGTAAGATGCATGCGTAACTATGACATCACAACAGTCACGTGATCTCTGACGTCAATTGCGATTTTTGCGACTTTTTAAGTCTTCTTTTGCTATAGTTGAAAAATTTCTGGCAACACTGGTCGCCAGATCGCCAGGTATTTAGGAAACTAAAGAATACGGTACAAAATCAAAGAACTTAACCCGCCGATCAATCTACTTACGCGGATCATTGATATGATTTACGTCGATATGCCGGGGAAAAAATGTTGTCACAGATAAATGTGCCATGTGTCTACGCATTTTGCTTGTGTTAAAAAGTTTATTTTTCAGTAGACGCAAATGCATTTTACTTCATTCGCATAGTTTTATTGTTCTGACCTGTTTATCATGTCGCGCAGAAGCGTTGGTGGAATATATGTAACAGAAGGAAGAGATGCTGAAAGTTTTTGAAAGTCTTTATGATGGTAATTCTGCTTCAGAAACTGAACCTGATGAAGAATTTCATCCCGAAACTACATCAGGGTTAATGCGATGAGCACTGGATTGTTCCGACTGAAACAAGTGAATCCCATTCATCTGATGAAGAACCTGTTTACGAAACAGAGAAGGAAAAGAAAAATTTAGATCAAGATACCAAAAACTGCAAATTAATCCATTTGATGAGAATGAAGAAATGAGGCATTCAGGGATAAACTGCGTTGGCACAATAAATCGTTCAAAAAGAGAACTAGCTTATTCTTTCAAAAATACGAGAGATGAGCTCTTCTAGTAAGATTGCTAAGCATAACAATATAACGCTTACGTCTTATCAAGGAGGAAAAACAAGAACGTCCTACTCCTCAGTACCATGCACCCCCCACTGGAAATCGCATCTGATGAAAAAAATACACCGGAAGTAGTGAATTTTTAGAGTTCGACCAAATATGGAGTTGGTATTTTGGACCCGATGGCTGGAAAATACTCAGTAAAGTCCTCGTCCAACCGTTGCCAGTTCAAGGTTTTTTTAATATTCCTGATTTGGCCGTGATAAATGAATGGATAATTTACAAGGAAACAACTAAATGAAGAATGAATAACTATAAGAATGCCAGCCGTCATGATTTTATTTTGAATACGGCTGAGGAGCTTCGGACGATGTACATTCCATCCAAAATTCACAGACTTTCTGTATCTAACGAAAAGAGATTAGTATTTGCATCAGTCCTTCCAGTAAGCGTAAACAATGCCAAATAAATGCATGCAGAGGCGCAATAAAACTTTGAATACGTAAATTACTTTAAAAAAACATGTTTGTGGAATCTGTACAGTCAAAATTTTAAAAAAATAGTAATCTCTATGCACTGCAAAAACAAGTAATGTAAGTACTTTTAATATATTTATTTCACACTGGAAATTTTTATGAGGCATTTCTCATAAAAATTAAATGATAAGAATTTTAAAAATGTTTAAAAGTTAAATGATAAGAAGTTTAAAAATATCTTGAGTGACTGTTTTTCTCTTTTATCTCTTTCTTATATTAAACTATCCTTCGATTAATATATTTATTCACTTTGCTTTAATTTGCACTTTGTTACATTAAATTGTCTTTTAGTAGCATGCATTTACTCTATTTACTTTATTTACTTATAAACAAGCAAAATGTGTCGTTATTAGTTTTATACGGGAAACGCCGTAATGCTAGTGTTAAATTAATGTATCTAGGATAGGGCTTAGAGGATTGTCCGCAGCGAATGATAATGTTGAAGGATTGTCACCCGTTAGAAAACCAAACAGGAACTTGAAAACAAATAAAGCGACTTAAAGAAACCGCAATCTGTTAAATCCTAAAAAGAGTACGTATATCTACTCTTTAAATCTCTGTGATTGTATTTAAAAGAAAACTTTGAAATCCAACTGCGTACTGACTAATATGGTATTTCCAAATACACACAAAACGAATGATATCATTAAGTGAGCCTTTTCTTCTATTCCGCGACCTTTTTCTCTCTTTCTGTTTGCAAATAACAATTCAGTTAAATATGAATGCATCATACTAAGGTATTTATACTTACTAAGGTATATTACTTAGGCAATGAAGATATGCACTCGAAAGGATGGTTTTAAAATACTACTCAGATTTTTTTTAATTGCGAAATACTTTTTAGTCGACTTTTTGAACAGATCCCTGTTTGTGAAATAAATCAAAAATCTCTGCGTTTCACTGTGTTTGCACCATCGGATACAGCAGAAACAAAAATCTTTGAAACGAAATTTATACTTTATTTTAACGTAATTTACTGACTTTTGAAACAAGAAAGATAATAATTATTAAATAAGTGACATTCTAGAATTTTGGTTTCATTATACTGCACTGTGACTTTTCGGTGTAGTTTTATTTTATTATACTACAGGATAGCAGAAGATGTTTGGTTTACTTTCAAAAACATAACGTCATTTTCTTCTGTATATATTTCTATAATTTTGATTTTATTTGTTTATATTACAGTCGTCCCACCCTCTTTGTTGGGAAGAATTATTTGCAAAAAGATTAATCTTCGTATACAGATTTTCTACCATTTTACAAAGGCTTTCTACCATTTGTATTTAGTACCTACTCATTTTAGTTTTATTAATCTCAGTTTCTAATTCCGCTTCGCCGTATAAAACAATATAGTATTCGCAGGCGTTTAAAATTATCGGCAATGAAGTATTTTATGTTCTTTATAGTTTTGAATTTAAAAGGTTTATATACATTTTTATCATAATTTCATTTTAAAAATCCATTCTTTTAATTTTATTTTCATGCGTAATATTATATTCTTTTTTAGAATTTCAAATTACAAGAGCCAAAAATATATCAGTTTAAAGTTTTAAGATTTTCGCAGGTTATAAAATAAATACTTCACCTTCTATTAAAACAATTATCAATTACATCATTTTTTAAATTTTTTTTCTTCTCAACTAACCATCTATGCTGTCAGCTTTTGTTCTAGCATTCTTTGGTCACGAGACCAATGACACGCCGCCTAAGAAGCTAAAATATTTTTTAAAAAATATGACAGGTTTCAGATTTTAATGTTAGCGAAAAAGAGTTTGTTAAGGTTTCTACGCTCTCGCTGAGTTTTCATTGTACCAGTCTGCTGTCACACTTACTCCTTCTACCTTATTTTCTTTTGTCTTTTTAGCTTTATTATTAAGCATCATTTTAGCCGCACTTACGCCATATACAATACAAAAACAAAATTACAGAACTATTAAAAGCAGCATAGCAGTATATGTTAGAAGTCCCGATGTAGCGTTAATTGTTGGGATACATTTTTTTCCCTTTCTTTTCTCTGCTCATCATATCAATGTTCCGTTTTCTTACTAAGATTACTTTACAAAACTTTTTTTTATCTTTTTATTATTAACGTTTTAAGTGTTTACTTTATTTATTAAATATAACGTTCTTGGCGCTTGCACCATATAAAATTCGATTCAACGGAAAAATCACAAAATATTTAAAAACAGCACACCGTTAGAATTTCCAAAAGCATATCTTTAGAATTTCTCGCGCGCTGGAGATAAAATTTTTTTTCCCGTAGAGTGTTGCCATTTTTCGGTTTGAAATCGTTGAGTTTGTTAATCAAAAATTCAGTAAAACTTTACAAAATAAGAAATAGGTAATAAATCAAATTCAAAATTCGGGCTTCCAGATGCCCATGTTTGGGTGAAGGACTACGTTATTCAAAATTTAATGGTTCTAAGTACCTTCGTTTCTTCACAGTGCGAGAAACATACATACGTTCATGCAGATTCTTCATCATTTAATTTCTTTGAATAGAACAGGGCGATTACTTAGTGAATAGTGATTCGATGCGTTTAGTGATTCGACACAAAATGTCGTTTCAAGACTAATACCCCATTCCGAACTAACGTCTCCTTGGGGCTAAAAACTCAGGATCGAGCGAAAATATGTCATAATTTCGAGACAATTTGATACATGGAGACCTATGCGTGGGGGGACAATCAAATTTTGTGTATGATTAATTTTCGACATAAATTTTCGACATCGCGGTCCCCTTAAAAGGAAAGTAATGTCGATAAGAGTTTATCTTTTCCGCTTTAAGTTAATACATAATTTACATAGCTTAATTAAGAAATTATGATCTATAATGAATATGCGTAATTTGTTTCTTATCTAAATCTCTGTACCTTCTATACCTTATTATTAGTGTTATAATGGAATTTGAGTGGTACTGTCAGTTTTAACCGCTTAATTACAGAATTATTCAGAAAATAATTAGATACTTTCGTAGCAATAACTCTTATTTACAATGGTAAAATTTTAATCATCCTAAAACAACTTTGTTTGTAAGACTCTCCCGTAAGCAGGATCATCATTTCCTGCTCGACAGCACTTCCACGAACTAAAATGGTTCGTTCGTTAGTTAGTTCTAAGCACTCACCCCCAGCCCACCTATGAGGACACAGAACTAAAAGGTATACTAGTACTTTTCTTTTATTGTCTTAAAACGCTGATGCTATAAAGATTTATTTAGTTTTCCAACCAGTCATTTTATGCTAATTACCTTTACTGTCTTTCTTGCTTTCAGTTTTCCTGCCAGAATGATAACAGATAATATTCAGAGATTAGGGCTTGTACCGCCTGCTGAATGCTACGTTATTAGTTGAAGCTCTTGATAGCAGATTATCTGCGGCGTTACGTTATTCTCGGCATTGGGCTGGTCATACCGTTATAAGGTCTGAGCCAACTTGTGTGTAGCCTTTGCACTAACTTACACTTTCCTTCGTTAGTTCCTATTCATTAATTTTGGATTTACGTCATAAATGCTGGATGGTTTTGTAAGCACAAGTTGTGCCTTCTATTAATTTATCTGAGTTAAATAAAAGGGTCTTTTACATCCCTTTCTTGTCTCCATTGTAATTTCCAAGACCTAGTGATAAGTCGCTGAAGTGTGTCAGAGTTCTCATCTAGTTTATGTTACCATAGACGATGAGACTGTATAAGGTTCATGCAGACGTGGAGTGAAAGGAAATATTAGTTTCATCAAAGTTACAAATGACTTTCATCTGATTCCAATTCATTGATGATAATCAGAAATGGCCAAGAGGCTTACTATTGTAAGAGCGAGATAGCAATGAAACGTGCGCTGGCTAGAGAAAACACGCTCTGAATAAACTCAGAGATTCACCTGTTTAAATATTCACTTCACTTAACTTTAAATTTACATTCTGGCGAGAAAATACTAGAGGAAGTTGAGGGGCTCAGGAAAGGTATCAAATTTAAAATAAATTTGTTATGCAAAATATCGGAAACCCTACAAAGGCAGCTGAGGTGAAACGACGTATAAATGTAAAATATACATAAATGAGAAATATATAAGAGGTGCTCCCATATGTTTCTGTATTATTTGGATTAAAAAGGTATGAACAACTTTCAATCAAATAGTATATAATATCTTAGTAGTAATTTTTTATATGCCGTATGCCATTAAAATCGCAGCGTAAATAACAATTAATTAATTTGTTGTGGCCGTGAAGGAGGTATACTGTGAAAAAAAAAATGGGACAATTCTATATCTTTTGTTGTACTAGGCCGACTGACAAAATTCAACTTCTGTTTTTCATGTCTCGAAAGCGCGACTTGGAATATGTATTAGATTTATATATATAATTGTTTTATATAGGTATTTTGACACAAAATCGGACATTTTCTGAAATGACATGCCAGGTTTTTCCATATTTCGATTCTGCTACTCTAATTGTGATAAACTGCCACGTTTTGTAAAAATCGCAAGAGTAATTTTTAAAAAATTAGCTCTGAAAATTTTAACTTCTCCATGTTAATTGAATTTGGTATAAATTTATTGATATCTCTTTTTTATTAAACTTATCGGATTCTTCCTTTCACGTTTCGAAATTTAGGTTCATTCCAAATAAAATTCGCCTATTTTTTATGATTTATTTTTCAAATTTAGATTTTTCAATATTTTTTATAAATTTTTCGAAAACATTTTGTATTATAACCTATCAAATTTTTAACACCATCTTAAAGCAGACATATTTCTAGGCACACCTTCATAAAATCAGAGTTTTTTTATTTAAAATTTCTTAAGATATACGTGAAGTTACATTTTGTTACGTTTTGAAGTTGTCATATTCGTTATACGCGATAATAAAGCCAAATGTGGTTTACGCACTTTATTAAAATTATTTGAAAGTACGAACGATGACTTTTTTCCTGCTCGTGCAGCATGAAAAAAGGAAAGAAAAATAGGTTGCCATAAATTAAAAATTTCGCAAAGTAAGTTATGTTAAAAAATAAAGTAAGTTAAAAGATGCGCCAAGATAAATTTTCGAATTTCTCCGTTAATTTCGCACCAAATTTTACAAAATTTAATGTTTAGAGATACTTTGAGTCGTAGAATCAATATATGACAAACAAATCGGTATGTCATTTTAGAAAAAGTTTGATTTTGTGTCAAAATACATGTGTTAGAAAAATTCTATATATAAATATAATATATATCCTAAGTCGCGCTTTCGAGACATGAAAAAAGCAGTTTGAATTTCTTCATCTGCCTAGTAAAGCGGGAGATATAGAACTGTCCCCCCATTTTTCTTTTTTATGGGGGCGGCGAGGCAGTGTACTTTATTGAAAGTTGGTTCTAAAAATGTATAAAGAATACTAATCAAGAACTTTATATTTTAACTTCTTTTTCATTTTTACAAATTTTTATCGATCCTATTGTAAGGAAAAACGGAAGAACTTCTGTCGTTTATATAGACATTAAGCATGTTAGAAATAAGAAAGCAAAGTTGGCAATAGCTTTAGTAAATCAATCAATAGGCCTTCTTGACAAATGTATATTTCTCTATTTTGGAAAGCGACAAGTGTTATATTTTTTATGACTGTCTTTAAACTTTTCTAATTTTTCAAAAACGTTTGCTTGGAAAATGAATCTGAAAATGATATAGGCACCATGACGCTTGATAAGCATATTCTTAAGCTTATCAAGCGAAACGCAATGCAACCGAATCGTTAACTTCAGTAATCAAAGAATCATTATGCTTATTGATCTGTTAAATCATTGGCTAAAGCAAACTGATTTCCAAAAACGAAACAAGATACAATCTGAGCGAGGTAAAATTAATTTTAACGTTTTGCTCAAAGAAATCCATCTGAAGGGCTATCGGTGATACCACCTTTCACGCGACAATTCTCAATCAAAATGAGCTTGGGTTAACAAAATCGATCTCCAGAGCACTGGATGATTACACGCTTCATGTAATCCTGCATTTGTAGATCCATTTCATCCCTAACTGAGAGTAATCCAATGAAAGCAATTTCGGGAGTAATTATTTCTCATCCACTTTGCCGTTACATCGTTGAGAATGTGGAATAAACTTGAAACACAGAGGGCTATCGTATTCCAAAGTTCGAGCACACCTAGCGGCATTCTTGCATAATTGCTACTTTCCTCTCGATGAGATAAGGAGACCGCGAGATTTGCATCAAACTTCTTGGAATTGCTTGATTAAGGAAATATATTAACCGCCCGTGGAAGGCGATTTGAAAGCAGATAATTTCGCACGCCGAATACCAATTCTGATTTTCTGATTGTTCCATAATAACACGCTTTGTAAGGAGTAAATAATTAGATGGTATTCTAGAACGTCTAGCTAGTCTGAAACCTAGAAATACGATATCGGGTAAAGCCACAATGAATAAGTTCTGCAAACGTGCCTCAAAATAAGTTTAAAGAATCTTTACCATTATTACGAGGATGAGAACTTCCTGTGATATAACAATACAAAATCTGATGGGTACACCGCATGACTTCCCTGTACCGAATATTAATTTATACGCATATTTTCTTGCATTTCGTTTAAACTTATTTCCTCGAAATTCATTAGAGATACAGTTCTCATTCGCTTAACTCAGTTCTCGCTTCGCGACAAGGCAAAAATACATGAAACCTCAAAATATCTTTATTAAAAATTGAAAAACACAGAAAATATAAAAAATAAATACAATTAAAACAATTTTAAGAACAATTTTTGCAATTAAAATTAGAGTTTCTACTCAAAAAACAAGCAATTCGATCAGCGGACAAGCAGGCAAAATTTTTGCTGCACAAAACTGAAAGTGTACTTTTGATCTCACTCGGCAAAAACACACTGAATGCGTAGAAACTGACTTAATTTGTTGTGGACGCTATGCTGAGTCAATATATGGGATAATTTAATAACTTAACGTTATCTTTGTTGAAGCGAAGCTTAGTTTCTCTAGATTGCCAGCAAATCCACTATTTTGTTTAGTTTCAAAGGTAAACAAATATGGCTGCTATAGTAAAAAAGTAAACTTAGCCGAACTTAAACAACTTTTAAATTGTTGATAATTCTACAGCTATTGCGTGGAAGTTAACTAAAGGCATCAAAACCTTAACATGAAAATAAGAACAACATTATTCAATCAGTTTTTAAAGCAAAAAATGCACAATTTACCAACGTATAAGAATAAAAAAACGAGCTCAATGAGCCGAGTAACAGAGTGGATATATATATACTTTTGGTGCGGCCGACTGCAACCAAAATGCGAGGTGAACATCTACATGTTATAGCAGTCCTATATACAAATTTCAACGTTATGAGGCTTCTCGTTTTGAATTATTCGAGATACATACATATATACGCACGTATGTACATCAGGCTCCACGAAAACATCATTTCTGAATCTATTTTAAATTAGTTTTAAAATTCGTTATGCGAAAAAGAGTCTTTATTCTGCTCTTAAGTACAGATGTAACGCAAAAACATCGTTAAATTGCATTCCATAGCGGTCAAAATGGATATTTTCAATGAAACATCGTATCCGGAATTTTTCATGACAGCAATGCTTCCCTTACTTCGTGCAAGGAAGTAAAAACAAGGGAATTTAAATTAAATAAAAAACTAATCATATATTAAATATTAACCAAATTTGTTTTTATTTATTTTTAAAACTTAATTCACTTTTTATATTTTATTACTGATAAAAGCTGCAGTAGATATTACTGTTGCGGTAATCCTAATATTTTACGTGAAGAAATAAGTCTACGCTTAGAAAACATTTCCTTGTGCTTTCCACTAATAAATAGTCAAGGAAAGACTACATCATTCACAATAGCTTATATCGAGAAAAGTCTCTCAAGTTCAAAAAATTCCTAGTTAACAGATATTAGATTTTTGGAGACAATAACTAATTGTCAATTATCTCTTAGCTCAAATCTGTTCAAAATATTTCTTTTAGTACTGCTTTTATCATATTCTTTAAACCTGTCATTTTTACCATTCATTTAAACCCGTCAACCAAGCAAAGTTCTTAGACATAAAAAACGGAATACAGGAACTATTTCATGGTCTTGTATAAAATCATTTATGAATGTGACCTTTTTATACAAAAAATAAACAAAAAGCTATTTAAAATTCAGGTTTACCGAGTGCACCACATATTGTAAAGAGTAAGAAGAACAGAAAAACTCACCACAGCTTTCGATTTTTGAGTTCAAAATATTATTTTTCAAATTTTGAATTATAATTTATAATTAACATTTATAAAAACCATAATCTGGAAGTTTCTGAAAGATTCAGAAATTTTTCCCACAGCAGCTCCTTTGTGAATTAAGTGATTCCTTCTTGAGAGTAGTTTCGTGAACCTGTTCCAATTCTCGTTTATTTTCTTCCGTTATAAAGTACTTCAACTTCTGCATGAAGTCTTTCGGATGTTAACTTTCGCTGCCAAATGTCAACAGCGCGGAGGTAACAAGCGCTTTATGCTCGGTAGCTGACAATAGTAACAAAGACATTTTGAACGACATTTGTCTGAGTTCCAACCAAACTAGAGTTAGCTTTGGTGCTTTAATTGTACTATTTTCTTTTGTTTGATAACTAGCCAAATATAAATCATAACATAATCCTGCCTCATGTTGCCATCATAATAATGCACTACATATTGCAGCTGAGTGAGTTCCAAGCTAAGTAACAAAGAATACACATAACTAAATTATGTGCGTTATAAGAATTATTATCTTTAACTATGCAACACATAATGAAATAGAATTAAAGAATGGGTTACGAATCGAATGTAAGAGCTTAGTTAATAAAGAAAATGATAGTTCTTTATTGTCTAAGTGTATTTGTAGTATACCGAAAGATTCTACGAATGTTTCCTTATTGCGTATGTCCTATTTATTTAAATTTTTAATGCATCATATAATCTGTACGTCTTTCATTAACAGCCATTATTTACCAATTGATTCAGTGATATAAATATTTATAACTTTCAATATTGTTAAAAACTCATAATTACTTATGAGCCATTATGTATTTAATTATTACTATATCTATTTAATGTCGAAAGTTTTTACCTAACATTGAAATTAAACAATTGTAACCAATGCTTTAATATAAACTTTGCTGTCAATATAAACCATGTAGGACTAACCCTAGCAACGAAGGTGCCCTCTGGTGAGTAGCCAGAGAAATACTTCAGTGAAAACCAAGCGATGAACCTATTAGGTTATGCCAGACTCTTGCTTTGTAATATTCTTAAAACTAAATGTGATGTCCGTGTGTGATTTACCACATGTTAATAAATTATTGTTATACTATAAAAGACTATTTTATGACCCAAAACGTCCCGCCTTACCAAAATGACTCCCTTTACAACTGGAGCCCCACGCCAGTTGTAAAGGGGTTGTAAAGGTACAATTGTAAAGGGGTCGTTTTGGTTGGGGTCATAAATGAGTCCTTCATAGTGTATCAATAATTTATTAACAGGTTTAAATTACACACGGATATCACATTTAATTTTAAGAATATTATAGAGCAAACGTCTGTGGAACCTAACTAGCTCATAGCTTGACTTTTACTGAAGCATTTCTCTGGCTACTCACCACAGGGCACCCTCTTTGCTAGAGTTAGTCCAACATAGTTTACATTAACAGCACAGTTTATATTACAGCATTAGTTATACAATGATATTACTATGACTTGTCGGTTACTGAACTCAAATGAAATTGCTCCCTGTTAGTCAAATATGAATTTGATTAAAATTCAAATAATATCATACCTATTTCATTAGGATCTAAAATAACAATTCTACGTCATAGATTTTAATAACACTTATGAGTTTAGAAATAATCAATTACTCAAAGATTTCTTGTGAACTTAGAAGGTATTTCTCCCGCCCTCTTTGCATGCCTTCGTGGTGTAGCGGTCAGCACGCTCGACGCGTAACTCAGAGGTCCGTGGTTCCATTCCCGGCGATGGCGTTGCTCATTCTTCCCATCTTTTACTACGAAATAAGCCTAATGACTCTACAAGTGGCGCCCGAACTAAAATTTGGTCGATGATGGTTCTCCACCACCACGATTTGGCGATTGGGGCCCCTGATCCCCAGTCGCCCTTTAAAAGGGGGAGTATATAAGGTATTTCTCCCGCCTTCTTCGCATGCCTTCGTGGTTTGATGGTCAGCGCGCTCAACGCGTAATCGAGAGGTCCGTGATTCGATTCCTGGCGAAGGCGTTGCTCATTTTCTCCATCTTCTAGTACGAAATAAACATAACGACTCTGCAAATTCAAACTAATATTGAGGGTTCGGTAAAATGTAAGTATTGCTGTATAATTCATATCAGTGTAAAATAATTTATACATTTTCCAGTTACGATTAATACCCATTTCCTAACATATTATTGATCTCTTCTTTGGATTAGTTTATTTAGATCTTTTAGACCTTTAAAATTAGAAGAGACGAGAGAGAACAAAACTTAAAAACTAGGAGCTTACAGCAGGTAGTGACTTACATATATAGACTTCGAAAGAACTTATAATGCATTAGCATTTTAAAAATTTAATGAAATCCGAATATCTTACAGAATGTGAAAGAAAATTAGATTCAATTATCAGTTCCTATAAAATTTCTGAAACATGCATTAAATATGTTGAAATAAAAGTATATATTTAATTAAATATCGCAGCTTTACAAGTAAAAATAATTGTAACAGTGCGTAATTACGTCTTTAAGGCATTTGAAGAATGTTAGCATCTCGTAATGTATGTACGTACAAATTACCATCTCTCATTAAATGCATTCATAAAAGGGAAGGAAACAAATTAATCAAAAGGATAATTAAGCTTTTCTTACAATTTTTCGTTCATTCTTCCACACAAGTTTTCGTTTGTGAGATAAAAGCAAAGTCATATAAATTAAGGTGATATAAATCTGAAAACCCTTATTAATCACTAGCGTGATAGATTATAATTTAAAGAAAGGTATTATTTTCAAATAACAATGCACCAGCCGGGGAAATAAATCAAATTGAAATGGCTTTTAAGAAAAAGATTTAAGTGAATATTTTTCATTTGATATCAATTAAGTAACTATATTCTTCTGTCTATAACTCAACTTTCATTAAGCTTGATACTGAAGTAATAGCAAAATAACGAAGAAAAGTTAGTGCAGATAGCCAATAAGAATACTGGAATTAATTTTATTCACACTTCAGTTTTGACATAACCAATGTTGCATTACTAATGGCGAATAAACAATACTTCTGCTAATTTGAGAAATTTACTATTTGTTTTCCTTCTGTATAGTAATGATGGGAAAATTTTGAAAACTTACAATTTTAAGGCATTTTCCCCCCAAATGGTTGGGTACTAAGGCTATCAGAAAAAATTGATGTCTACACCACATGACTTCCTTGTAAGGAATATTAAACTGTACGCATTTTTTTTTGCATGTCATTTTAAACTTATTGGATTGAATTAAATCTACTTCTCCGATAGCGCATAAACCAGAATAGAATAAATGTACTCTTTAAAATTCACTGTATTTGTTTACCATAGCTACATTCTGGCGTTAGGTTGACTTAACAGCGTTACATCTCATTCATTTCTAACTCAGAGTGCATAAAAATTATTTCATCTGAAGAATTAACTAGTCGTTGTCACATGTTCTATTTAAATATTGCAATAAACCTAAAACGAAGCGTAAAAGAAATTAAACAAACAAAAAGAAACAGTTTTTCACAGACGATTCTGTATTTCTCATTCCATTAATTCAGTTCTCACATCGCGACAAGGCCAAATTACATACAACTTCAATACATATATATTAAAAATTACGAAGTAAATCTTAAACACATATTTTTTCGAATAATTCCAGAATGATGTAATAACATGATGTAATTTGCAATAATAAAACAATATAATAATAAATCAACAGCATGATGTAATTCGCAATAATCCATTATTCTTCTAAGTTTAAAATGCAAACAAATATGGCTGCTATGATAAAAAAAATAGAAAAAAATAGTCTTAGCCGCCCTTTAGCAACTTTTAAATTGTTGATAATTCTACAGATATTGTAAGCAGATTCACTAAAGGCATAAAAACCTTAATCGAAAGACAAGAACAACATAATTCAATCATTTTTAAAGCAAAAAATGCGCAGTTAACCAACATATAAGAACCACAAAACTGAGCTCACTGAGCCGAGTAACAGAGTGGGTTTAAATATATATATTTATATATAAAATTATATATAAACCAATAATGCACAATAAATTATTAATGAAATCTGAATGGTATCTGATGGTATAAGAAAACTTTCCATATACCATCTCCAAGGAATATATACACTCAAGAGCCAAAACATTATGACCACCTGTCAATAACGAGTTGGGCCACCTTTGGCGCGCAACACAGCTTCAACCCGCCTTGGCATGGATGCCACAAGTCCTTGATAGATGGCCGGAGACAGATTGTACCAGATATTGTAGCAACGGTCACGCCAATCCGAGATATTGCGAATTGGGGGTCTTTGACCTCTGAGCTGCCGTCCCATGACATCCCAAATATGTTCTATCGGATTGAGATCCGGTGAGTTAGGCGGCCAGGACATTAACTGGAAATCAGCATCATGTTCCTGGAACCACTCCAACACAATTGTAGCCTTGTGACACGGGGCGTTGTCCTGTTGGAACATTCCATTTCCAGCTGGAAAAACAGAGGCCATGTAAGGGTGCAACTGGTCCGCAATGATGTTCAGATACCCTGTAGCATTCATGGTCTGCTCTACCACAACCACGGGTCCCAGAGACGCCCAAGAGAACGTCCCCCAGAGCATAATACCTCCACCACCGGCCTGTGTATGACCTACTGTGCATTGAGGGAGCAAATGTTCGCCTGGAAGACGGCGTATCCTGACACGGCCATCGGTGTGATGAATGACAAACCGTGATTCATCTGACCAGGCAACTCTCTCCCACTGATCCATGGACCAGTCGCGATGTTCCCGGGCCCAGCGCAGGCGCAGTTGGCGATGACGCTTGGTCAGTAAAGGCACACGAGTGGGACGTTTGCTGCGTAGCCCCATATCCAACAGTGTCCGCTGAACAGTGTGCTCCGATACGTTTCTACTTGACTCTGCATTGTATTCGGCTGTCAGCTGAGCCACTGTCTGGCTCCGGTTTTGCTTCACCATGCGAGACAGTCTCCGACGACCTTTCTCTTTGATAGCGTGTGGACGTCCAACACCATGTCGTCTACTGTTGGTTTCACCGTCATTCATCCACTTTTCATACGTACTAACAACTGTAGATCGCGAACAACCCACGAGTCGTGCAGTTTCGGAAATACTTGTTCCGAGCCTTCGAGCCATTACAATCTGCCCTCTATCAAAGTTGCTTAGATCAGCAGCCTTTCCCATCGCACACAGAAGTAAGTGAAAGAATGATGCTTCAGTCCAGTCCAGTCCAGTAAAGTATTGCCGGAATATCGTAGCAATTGCACGATGTGTCCGGCTCCTGATAATTTGTCCAAAAGGCACATGATATGGGTAGGTCCAGGTAGGTGAAATACATACACGAAAAAGGAGGGGGGGTGACCATGCATCACCAGGTTTAGAAAAACCAAAAATGATCACAATCGGCGCAGCGACAAGGAGAGAGAAAACGCAAAACCAGACAAATGGCAGACCAGCAAATAGCTAGCAAAAGTAAGTGTCAAGTGCTTTACGCGGGAAAGTTTAAATTACATATATGTGCGGCATAAGGTCTGATATATCTGTCCTCTATGAGAATTTCATAGTCAAGGGTGTTGAAGATCTCCAGGTGTGGGCAAGTGAGAACCTTGTTGAAGAACTTGTCATTAATTCGAAGAAGATAATCTTTGACAGATTCAATCTTTAAATCTCTGTGTAACATATCGTTGGACACAAAGTAATGGGCATTCGTAATCAGCCGTAAAAATTTGTTTTGCATAACTTGTATTCTGTAGAGGTCGCGTGATGTAAAAGCTGCCCAGGCCGGGGAGGCATAAGAGAAAATAGGGCGCACTATTGCCGTATAAAGGTGCTTCTTACGTAACAAATCCAGTTGCGAATACTTTCCTAAAAGCGGCATAAGGCTTTTCATAACAATTACGGTCTTGTTTCGGATGTGATTGAAGTGATCAGTCCACGTAAATTTGTGATTAAAAACCACACCTAGGTAATTGGCCTTTTTTACAATTGGGACTTCTACGTCGAAAAGGGTAAGTCTGACATTTAAGGACTTTTTAGCCTTCTTCTTGCTAATAATGAGTAATTGCGATTTAGTTGCATTTATGGCGATTCGCCATTTGGTGCACCAATGCTCTATGTGCGGAATTGTTTCTTGAAGTTTAGCAATTGCAATGGCCGGACTTAGGGATCTCACCGCCAGCGCCGTATCATCGGCGTAGCACCCCAGGTAATTATTTAATCCAGTAAATGGTTTCGGGAAATCTGACACACAAAATAGATATAAAATTGGGGCAAGAATAGAGCCTTGGGCCACGCCGGCATTTAATCTTCTCTGCGTTGTAGTATCTTGTCCGATATTAACAAAAAATTTTCTATCTTTAATAAATGAGTATATAAGTAAAGTCATCTCCCGATCAAAGTCATTTGCAATTAGCTTGAAGATAAGCCCCTCATGCCAGACGCGGTCGAAAGCTGATGCTTCAGACTCTCCAGCAGCAGTTAAATACCACTTCCACCTGATCACGTGCCTTCCACGTCATCCATTCGCGTTCATCGCAAAATGTAGAGCTGGTCATAATGTTTTGGCTCTTGAGTGTATGCTTTTGGTGCGGCCGATTGCAAACAAAAAGGAGGTCACATTTACATGTTATAGTAGTGCTATATACAAGATTTCAAAGTTCTGAGGTTACTCGTTTTTAAGTTATACATACATATGTACGTAGAGACACCATGAAAAAGTCTCTTCTGAATCCATTTTAAATCAGTTTTATAATTCGTTTGAGGAAAATGTGTACTTTATTCTGTCCTTACGCACAGATGTTACGCAAAAACATCCTTGAATTGCATTCGATAGCGGTCAAAATGGATATTTTCGTTGAACTATGGTACCCGGAATTTTCCGTGATTACAATACTTCCTTTACTTCGCACAAGGAAGCAAAAAGCGTATATAGCACTAAAAAAGAAAATTAATATAAAATTTATAGCAATAATAACCTTTAGCAATGATGTCAAACTCAAATTGCCAGAAGGCTGAATGCACGAACTTAAAACAGCTAACGGGCGAAAATGTTTTTTATAAGCAATTATTTTATTAGTAAAATGAAAATACAATTTAAACTAAACTTCGCTTGCTAAATATGTATCAAAATATACGTAAATAACAATATTAATACCCCAAAAGAAAAAAAAAGTCAAATTTTCTATTATTTTCTCTCTAAAATCTAAAGTTTGGCACCTGGAAGAAAACTTTGCTGGTTATACTTTGAAGTTTAACCATACTGACAGATAAATATCAAATTATTAGGCTGACATTTCTTTCAGATCATTCTAAGTTGTTAATTAATCACTGACTAATTTACTTTAATTTTACCTGAAATAAAAGACGCATTATGACATCTTTCTAAGTTTTCAGAGAAAATTTACGAACTGGGACAAAATCTGAGCGTAAATAATAATAGTTTAGCCTCTTTCTCTTATTTTATTAAATTGTTTTTCAATGCATAAAAAGTACGTATTTTTGTATGTAAATAATTGTAAGCATTGTTATTTCTTATTACAGCTTGATAGTTCGACCGTCTCAAACGCAACCCTGGCTGGCATTCTGCCAAAACACATAGACTCGTTCAAAAGGGGCGTTATTAGTTGCTGCGACGTGAAAAGTCACGTGAAAGTCTTCTCTTCTTTAGAAAGAGATATGCTGGAGGGAAAGAAAGTCTCCATCCTTCCACCTTATTTTGAGAGTAATTCGGTCCGAATAGCGCATGCGTGTTTGCACTCATGGTCGCGGATGAGGCGGTCGAACTATTTTTTTTCGATTCTGGTATAGTCTGGATAGTTTCGATTCTGGTAAAATTTTAGCCTTGAAGAGAAATTTACAGAATTACCTTCATCACCGTTTGCAGCTACTCATTGATTGTAGGCATTAGGGTCCTTTTTTATTACCAATTTTTAATGGTGAGAAGATAGCTGTTCACGTATTAATATATTCCCCCAAAAGGCGATACTTCTTAGTGTAAAAATTTGTAATTGAGCTTATTTGTGCTTGGGTAAGTATCAATGAAATTAAATAGAATCCGTACTTTCAATTTTTGATAAATGTTTAAAACACACAGTAAATTAATTAGCTAAATTTATAGGTTTTGTGTTATTCATGCTTGTTTTCAACTTAAACTATATATATAAGCTCGGATTTCAAACAACTAAAATCGTGAAATTTTTACAGCGAATAGATAATTGAAATATAATTCGTGGGTCGCAAATTAATTGCTTCCGTAGCTGCATGGGATCCGCGGGCCGCCAATTTAACAGCAGTTGTGCGCGTTTATAATTTTATACTTACTGAAACTAATTAAAACCATGTTATTTAAAACTTACTTAAAACATGTTAAAATATACGTAAGCTATGAAATTTCTTCATTTCCAAATTTTAAACTAACAAAATTATTGTTACTTATCTAAATGGCTTATCATCCTGCACAAATCTTCTAAGCTGCAACTCGTCTGCTAGTACACGCTGTGTTCCGTTAAGCAGGTTTGTGTGTATGACATTCTTTCAGGGATTCTCATTTTCAAGTTTAGGAAGATACCGTTTCCTTAAAATACTTTGCGGCGTTTTCTATTTCTTAATACAGTATTATGTTGCCACGTCTAAGAAAGAAGTGTTTAAAAAAGAAAAAAAAAACAAATAAATAAATACATAAATAAAGACGAAGAAGAAGGCTAAAGCTAGCAATCTTCAAATCTTTTGGAATCTGTATATAAGCAAATAACTAAAATAGGAGAGAAGCAGATATTCGAAGCAATTCCTTCACAAGAGATGGATCGTCAAAAGTTCCTGTAATATACGTTCGCAGGGCAATCATCAACAAGTAAAAGATGTGAAAATGATAATACATAAAAAAGCAGTGGATATTGAAATTGGTTATGAGAACAATAACTAAATTGTTAACTTGATTTTTAGTGATGTTTCATGATGGAACATAAGAATTGCTGAATGCCTGCATATCTGGATTCTCATACAGGAAAGCAATGATATCCAAACTAAAGGTACGGAGAACTGTGAATGTATATTCAAAGATCATCAAATATTTGTATTTTTTCCACTGTCCTTTATTTCAAGTTACTGAACCAAACAAAACATCAAAGCTTGTTACCAGGTTCAGAAAAAGAAGCTTAATCCCAAAGATTGTAAACAAAATATTACAAATCAACATCTAAAAAAAACCTCCAACACCTAAAATCACTTAAAACGAGATTACAAGACAAACGATAGCAAAAACTGCGATTGGCAGCGAGAAAAAATTAAAAGGATTTTTGATAATTAATGGCATATAACACTATAACACGATTATTACCTAAACATTCTTGAGATTTTATGGGCTTAATGGAAGTTAAGCTTTGTTTTGAAAAGTAATTTATTTGGATTAATTGAAACATTTTCAAAATGCAAAGGACATAAAAATATAAGAATTTCAACAGTTTGTTTGTAAAGTGTTAACATATCTGTTGTGTTAAAGTGAATGATACTTTTATAAAAGTTTAAAGCTCAAAATAGCATATATAAATAAGTATTCAGTGCTAAAACCTCAAAATGTAAAGTTAATGCATTTAATGTATTCAATTGAGTTCGCTCAAACGAAATGTTAGCTAAATCAAATCATGCGATTTTCAGTGAAAGCTTGCATGCGTTTAAGACGCATGTGGAAAATATTTGGTATGCATGTGTTTTGTAGATCTGTCTACCGACACTCCAGTTAATTTTCATTTTCATGTTTATTAGTTCATGAAGAATCTAGAAATGAATTTAGGATGTGTGTAAGAAGTTTGTTATGTGCTAAAACGTCGATGTGCGTTTAGGTGGAGTGTTTGTTCAGTGTAATATAGTACACATGTGTTTTCACCACACATTGTGGAGAACCAAAAAGGGGATTAAGTTAAATTAATTAAGTAAAATTTAAGCATGAATGTGAAATGAGTAATTGTGACACGAAAAACCGTAATGTTCGGAAAAGCTGAGAACGCTACGCTAAATGCAAAATGGCTAGAAACTTAATAAAAGAATGTGTTGTGAATTTAAAGTGTTATTTAGAAATACGTATTCATAAGTATTCCTTCCAGATGACTGGAAGGAGATGACTGAATGCCATTTAAAAGATGAGGAAGGAAGTTCAGAGCAACAATGACGAAAAGATGCCCTTCTGTTACAATTTAAATTTTAGTATTTGAATGTAAACGGGGCTTGGCAAGCGTCAAGCTACCAAATCCAGTGCTAAGCGCAAAATGTTATCATAATTTTTTTTAAAAGTATTTGGTTGAGTTTTGTATACCGAGGGAAGTGTGTCTTTAAGCAGTCGATCAAGATTCCAGAATGATTTTGATCTTGAGTAGAGGTAAGCTCATTAGTGACAAGCGTAGGTGAAACAATGGTTATTGAGAATGCTTAGTATAGTTTCTTATGAAAGCATGGTTATTGATAATGTTCAGTATAGTTTCTTAATCATGCGTCCACTTGTCACTTTGAGAATTTATAGCTGTGAAAAATTCCATTTTTCTGGTTTATATTACTGCTCCTCCTAACGCAGTTTTAACAGTTTTTAAAAATTTTAGCCAAAAAAGCCAAAAAAGTTCTTCCATACTATTTTTTTGCTGTTTTTGGCTTTGCTGCAGTTTTTGAGTGTTTCTTTTGGATTTTCGATTTATTATTAATTTATGTGTAGTAGGTACATATTTATATAAATTTCTTTGTGTTTTAGGAATATAAAAACTGTTTTCCTACCATAATTATTTATAAACTTAAATATCGTCTGTTCTTTAAAATGTTTATTTAAATATCGCGACATTACTTAAGCAACTTTTTTATATAACTAATATTGTATTAGATTGCAAAACGCAGCGTAAAATGTACGCTGGTAAAGGTTTTGGTAGATTTTACCAGAAAATTTCAAATCCTTCTTCTCTGCACTTTTTCCCTCTGGAGGAAAATTAAATAAAACCTTCGAAAATTCGATTTAGTTTACTCCTGAGCTTAAGAATGAATTTGGACTGAAATTCTAAATAAGAACAACATCTTTAAACAAATGAGTTTACTATTCTGAGTTCTTATATTATGCATTAATATGCACTTTATTATGCCTTGCTGAATTCTATTCCCTGAAAATTAGAGGGGTTTAAGACATGAAATTAGACACACCAAGAAGGATACAATTAGTATAAAACTGACAAATATGGGGAATACATGCAAAAAAACTCGATTATAATTTCAGAAATATTGAATGATTTATTCAAGATTAAAATCTGTAAAACGTGAGAGTACGCATTGGCTTGCCATTGGTCTGGATCGAGACTATGAAACGCTTTGGCATTGACTCGTAAAACTGGCAGATGGTATCCTGTGAGATTTCATGACCAGTTTTCTCCAAATGCAGGTTAGTTTCCCCATTTGAATATAAAGCATCTTTTCATTAATTTCCAAATGTCTTTGGATCAACGGGAAGAAAGAATTGACAACCTACCTGGCCAATGTTGTATTTGATATGGATGGAGACAATCCGTAGACATGTATACCACGTGTGACTACGTATTATATCCTTGAAAAGTAAGCCTACGGTGATCAGAAAAGAAAACAAACGAGTCGTAGAATTTCATCAACGTGTATTCTGTTGAAAGAGTTCCACGACAATTAACAACGGTTGTCGAGTCGTTAAAGAAATTGCATCCTGTATCATAACTCCCTGCTGTTTTCAGGTTATGTAGCGCGCGATATTTATAATGATAGGATTCAAGTCTATCTTGGATGTGTCTAAAGAGGTCTGCATTGTTAATCAGTACTCATTTTAAAACCAGACTCTTACTGAAAACAATACATCTCCAGCTAGTTCAATTCGAAATCAGTCGAACCTCTCATCTCCATAGCCGCATTTGCAGTATACTCTGGTGAGGGGTAAACGTCTGTTCTAATATCTGAGTCGTCTGTCACACTTCTGTACTAGTCGCACGTCAGCTCCTTGACATAGCCGAATCAAACGATGTGAAAGCTGCTCAAGCAATCATTTAGCTTTCCTATTTTGTTCAAGTCCTAGGTCTATTGCTGTCCTCATGACACTGAAAGTTGCTATCGTTATACCTTTCCTTCCAGTATCGTATAATCGCCGAGTCTTTCAGACACAAATGCCAAGTGATGTTTCGATTTACCTATCCAGCCTCTTTCAGTCTGAAGGCGTTTTCAGATTATTTCATATGCCCGCAATGAGCGTGAATCCATCGAAGAAACATTTAGCGTAGTGACGGGTAGTCGCAATCAAAATGTAATGGAAATGTTGCTGTTTAAATCGAGTTTCGCTTATCAGGATCCTCAGTTCCAGTGAGCTGAAGCTATGTTTTTATATCTGTTGGGCACTAAATTTCAAATTAGATCTGTTGAATATCATTATGCATTTTCATTTGTGTTAAAATTGAATGATCTATGCTTTGTGGTTCAAGAAATGTTTCTAATTTGCTAGTTCTAATTTGTTTTCAACAATGTCATCTACACAGTAGAAGCTACATATATTTCTTTTTTTGCGTTAATGGTTATCATATGGAACTACAATAATGCGTCATATTCCTCTTTTTCATTAGTTAGAACAAGATCAGACTAATGCATATATGAAGTAGCGTTATTGCATTCCACAATATACCTTTTTAATCTGATTTTATAAGTGGTATATATCTTGCTTTTTATTAGATGACATCATTATGCTATCTTTATTCAAAAACAGAAGCAAAATATCTAAAGAGCTTTCTTGTACTTTTCATTTACAACTTACTTTTCATCTTTCCACAATATCTCGTTAGTAAAATTCAAAATCTTTACAACTTCTTATCATCCATGCATCGATGTATTGGTAAACAAGCATCATTGAAGAGGAAGAATAATCGATCTGAATAGCCCCATTCCCAATTTGAGAGGTTTCCACTGTAATAATTTTATAATTTGTTTCATTCACGTTTTGAATTAAAATGCTAAGTACAAGATCATAATTTATGGTTTATGTGGCTTCATAAACATCCTGTCTTCAGAACGGTGACATTCGTAAAGGCATAAAATCTTTAGTTTATCTTTCAAATTTAATGAATCGGTGATTGCTTAATGAGCTGAGAGTTAAAAAAATAATTGGGCATTTCTTAATAATTTAAACCTACGTTTCATTTTAGTACTATGCTTGATGTAGTTTAAAACACATTTAACTTAAGCACAGAAATGACAATTTTCATGAACATTTGCGCGATTAGTTTGAAAGTTTTATTTATATTAATCATGTATGTTTTGGGAAAAAAATAATGATTAAGATAAAAACATTACTGCGTTTTCCGGTGTAAAAGACAAAGTTGCAAGAATAATAATATCGAGTTTAGTAAGATATAAAATATCATTATGTTTACATTTATTATCCAAATCAATCATTATGTTGAATAAAAGTAATTAATTATTTGTTTAACATCTTAAACGAAACATTATATAAAAAATATTCATAGGTATAAAAATGAAGACTGTCTTTCGACCCATGCTCTGTTATGCTTGTCCGGTCTGAGCGCGCTTATGTAAATCTTACAGAATAAAGTTGCACACTGCACAGAACAATGTTCTGAGGCAGAATGCAAACGCATCATGGTACATTCATAATAACTCTGTTCATGAGGAGCTTGACATAGTCAAGTTCAAAACCTTTTACTACCCCCTTGGTAAAAGTTTTCATTGTCGTATGAGAAATAGTAACAACACTTAACTGCGAATTTTCAATTACGATTATAATGACGTGAAAAACATAAGACGGCCTAAGGCTATTCTCAATCCTAGCATTATTATGGAAGATAAAATGTATTATTACTTTGTTTTCCTACTTAATTCTAATTCTACATTTCCACCATAAGTTTGACATTTCGAATTTGCTCATCATTTCTCATTCTACCATCTTGACGGCTTTCTGATGCTTCTCCCCATTTATTCATTTTCTAGTACAGATTTTAATACTCTTTATATTATAAGAAAGAAAAATTTATTAGTTTAAATCTTTCTATGTAATTTTATTATAAACAGTCTTAAATTATTTGACCTAACATTTCTCGATCTTTGTATTTGTTCGTCCAGGTACACGGACGTCTAAAACATCGTTCGACAAAAGTCAAAAAAGTAATGACTGCTCTCTGTTCCGTTAAATAACATTTTAAAGTAAATCTTCCTGGTAAAACCTTTTCTCCTGACTGCTCTTTATACCTTAAGTCTTAAAGTCAATCGTCATTATGTGAAATTAAAATGTTCTCTTTTTTCCAATTCACCTTCTTGTAGTTAATTCATCATTGTGCATTCTGTTTCCAAAATAAGAATACATCAATTAAGAGCAGCCTCACAATATTTAACATTTTAGTCTTTTTCACACTCAATGTCATCTCTGCGGCTTCCAAATGCAGTACCTGCCTATATTCTAACATTTTTTCTCTCGTAAATGCTGCATCGGTTGCATAGGTCCTGCCACCAACTCTGTCAATTCCTTTAACCCTTCGAAAGATTAAACACCCGACAGAGTCTTTCATTCAAACGACCACAACCTCCTGCCCGAGGTAGCGATGTTTTTTTTCTCCCCCTAAAGTATACAGTAATAGGTAAAGTTTCGCCAAAATGCACTGTATCAGTTTATTGCAGAAAGCTTCACCTTAAAGGCTAATGGAAGTTTCTTTGTTAGGAAGTAGAAAGGATGTCATTTGAAATCTTCAGACCTCTTTGTGCGTTAATGGACGGGCAGGGGAAGAAATGGATGGCAAGGTAACGGAAGAGACAGGAGTTTCAGCATTTTAAGCATACAAGTTACCCAAGTTACCGAAGGCTTCGGTTTTCTAAGGGTTAAAACAAGCGTCATAGCGCACTCATTTTAAAAGCGTCAGAATGTTACCATTTTGTGCATTTGCTTTTACTTTTTCATATCATCTTCTGGTTCTGGTTTGTATTGGAACTTATCTGTGTTTGAGATATGTTTTGATTTCGACATACTTTCTAGTACCTACTCGTTATTTTTTTTAATCTTCGTTGAATTTTTTTTACACCAGATTTCCTAAATATTGCACACAGGATGAATTTATACCTCAGATATACCTTAAATTAATAGTCATGTGAAAAGAATAGAATTTCTGTGTCGACTATATAGCGCCATGCCGTAAAATGCGATCTATATCGTATACAAGTTATTTAGAAAAATTACGCAATCACAAACGTAATGCAAAAATGATATTACTTAAAATTTTGCCATCTTCTGTAAATTATAACATGCATTTTGACTTCATAGCTACAATAAAAGATAAGCCTCTTTTCACATTTATCAAACTTTATTCCTGCCGGTTCTTATATTAAATAACTTCCTAATTATTATTCCTAATTCTAAGTACTGAACACGCATTCATGGAATTTAAAACCAGCTTGACCAAAATCTCTCTAAACTAAACTTCGGGTTAAAATTTCAGTAAACTAAAATAGAGTAATCGGAACTTAACTGTCTAGTGAATATTAGCTTGTAAAATGAGTTTCCTGATGAAATAGAAGATGACAGTTGAGGAGAGGATGTGAAAAGCAGGGATGCAGGTAAAAGCCGAAAGATTATCATGCAACCAACAACGTCAGAAAGTATTTTGATTTAATTGCGCGCTTCATAAATCTGCAGACCTCAGCGAATAATTAACTCAGCTCACGTAGCTCTCTTGGGAATATTCGGTCCATGAGGTTATTCTGCTAATTAATGGAGAAGCAAATTAACTAAATCGATTATAGAATAGTTTTAATATTCCTACAACTTTACATTTCACTCATAATATCTTATGCGAGAAAAGCAAAGTTGTAAGTTTTATTTTAATTAACAAGTTTTTTTGCTTATGTTAAAATCTGTATATTTCTACTGTTTCTTCTATAATATGTAAATGAAAAGACTTTTAAATATGGGAAGAATCTAAGTTTAAGAGAGAAACAACTGGCAGTTTCAACTCATAATAAAAAATGCTCTTCTCTATACATCGGACATGAATGATATTTATATTAATAACTAAGGTTTCTACTTTGCATTAGTCCAACCCAGTTCTTTTGAAAAGTGGGAACTATAAGTAATTTAGTTCCGTGTTGCTTGTTATTCCCGAGGGAAAGTGGAAATAAATTTTAGGAGTTATTTAATTTTCTACTTCAAGATGAAGCCTACAATAAATTTTAAATGCTCAAATTTCTGTTCCATTCAGTTAATGTACTGGTACTGTCAAAATGCCCGACAGACTAGATGATTAGTTTGGGTTAAATTAAATTCAGTTAAACTCAGAAAAAGATACAAAGTGAGTGACTAAAAGTTTAAGGAAATCGAGTATGATTAAAAAAAAAGTGCTTTTATTCTGAAAACAAATCTGAAGGCTTTCAGATTTTACATTAGGCCAAAGGGCGTTTTTTATTATCGTTTTCAGTGTTATGTTTATTTATTAAATATCATGTTCTTCGCACATAATCCATAAAATTCAATTCAACAGCAATATCGCAAAATGATTTTAAAATGAGTATATCTTTAGAATGTTCGATACACAGTCTCGCGCGCTGGAGATATTTTTTTTCCGTACAGCGTTGTCATAGCTCGCTTTGAAATCGTTGAATTTCTTAATCAAAATTCGTTAAAGAGTTACAAATCTGAAATCGATAACGAAACAAACTTCAAATTCCAAATTTGGGCTTCCACATGCCCATATTCGGAGGAGGATTGCCTTATTCAAAATTCGATAGCTCTAGGTACCGTTGTTTTATCACAATGCGAGAAACATACATACGTTTATGCAGATTTTTCACTATTTAATTTCTTTATAATATAACACAGGGCGATAATATTTGGTGGCAGCAATTTGAAAAGTGGTACGGACATTTACTTCGAATCGACGCAAAATGCCAAAACGAAATTAATAGCCCTACTGAGTTAACGCTCCTTTAGGCTTTAAAAAAAAGGAAATTGTTAGACATAAACGCAGTTTTTTTTATTTATATTGTAAATGAAAAGTCTACAAAAAACATATTTAGTTTTTACTTGTCTGTTTGAGCAATCATTCTAATTGTAATCCATTGTTATCGTAGGACTGTTTTTTTAATCATTTATAATTTTTAAAAATTGTTTTGTTTGGAATTTTATCTTCAAAAAATTATGTTAGGAAAAAATAGTTAAATTTTTAGAACAATGTTATAATCAATCCTTCCGTAAAGATTGCAACAAGAAATTACTTAAGCTTGCAGACAATTATTAGTATTATCATCTGCTTATTTAAATTACATTTAAATCAAATTAATTTCAGTAAATATACCTAGTATTTAATCTATTTTTTGCTTAGAAATAAACATTATAATTTTATTTTCTTACTTTCAGCTTATCGAAAAATTTACATTGACCCCCATGATTATCAATAAGAAGATCATTTATTTCCATAATTTTCATACTAGTTTACATCGAATTATAAAGAATCAATGAATTCATTTTCAAGGATATGGATTGACATTGCACAAAGCATGTAAAAATATTTTAGCAAAAAAAAATAAATAAATAAATAAATTAAAATAAAAAACAAACCTTTTTTTTTTAAGTAATAGTATGCCAAAGCGTATAAGTATCAGATTTTATTTGTAAATTTTATTTCTAAAATAATATTGCTGTTGCAATTAAAAGAAATATATATTACTATTACTTTAAGTGCCAAGGCAGGCATTATAAATAAAAAATTAAACACAATACTTCTATTTTACTTAAACATAATACATCTATAAAAATTTCTTCACAATACAATATGATTTAGTAATACGTTAGAGTATTATTTTAAAAATAAAATCATCATTAAAGTTTAAAACCACGATGTGTTTATACGTATGCATAAAAGATAAAATAATACTTATGCCAAAGACTTATTTTATTATTTAGATACAATTTTGCTTTTATTACACTTTTGCAGAAAAATGTCCTTAATAGAGCCTTTCTAAATTTTTTGGATTTCGAGCACTCACCTTGGCACTGCGGGAAATTATCTTGAATATTTATTAAGAAATTTAAATTAAGTCTTTAATTTATATTTCATGCGGTTTCATGTAGGATTATTGTTCAAAATACTGCCATTCAATAAAACATTAGGACTTCAATTTATTTTTTCTATTCAAATAAGCTCATTCATTCTCTATTCAAATAAATAAATAACAAACCAATAATACCAATAATTTACACCTTTAATTTATTATTTAATAATATGTGAATTATATAAATGAAAATTTATTCAATTTACATTGGAAGCAACAACGTATTGTCCAGGAATGAATTAAACGAGCCCTGGGTTTAAAAAAAATTATTCATTAAAAACAATTACAGTTTATCATCGCAAACACCAAACAAAAACAAGAAATTTAAGTTTATTTGTAGCATAGTAATGAAAACAATATTAACACTAATCAAATGACTTATAACTTGTTGTTTGAAAACTTGGAAGTTTTATTATAATTAAAAAAAGATGTGAATAACCCTACATATTAAATGCTTTATATAAAATCCTCAAAATAAAATAAAGAAAATATAAAAGAAAAGATATTAATTACTATTAATTTTAGCTGCAATTTCTTTTCGGGTTTCTATGTATGTATTCCTGTCATCATGCCATATATCCTTGTCATCACGGCATGTATTCGTCTCATCTTTATATTATTACTCATTTACTTATCATCAGTTCATCTTCATTCTCATCTTTGCAAGTCACGTTTTTCATCTTTACTTCTGATTTAGTGACATCATCAGAGAAATTGGCCTCTGTGACTCATTTACATGTCATCTGTGATGAGAAGTAAATGAGCTCATCTTCAGGCATTTACTTGTCATTTTTATAAGTCACATTATTGTTATCAACTCATCTTGGTGTGCATTCGTGTCATTATAGCATGTGTTCTTGTCATGGGATATGTATCTTATCATGACACAAAATCTATGGAGAAAAATTATCCATATGCTAACAATTGATTGCATTGTTCACATACAAATGCGAAATCTCTATACCTTGTTAAGGTTTGACAGTTGACAATTTTAATCGCAATTTATTTTTCATGTTATTTAGATATACACTTATCACATTATATTACAAAATTATATGATTCCACTTTGGCTAATAAGTTCTTAGTGTTCTTGAAGTTCTAATGTTTTTATTCTGTGACGGTCTAACCTGCGTAGAACCTGCATAAGGTTCTTCAAATGTTGATAATTATTGATAATAAAGGAATAAACCCTAATACATTTATCGGAAAAAGATAAAACTAAGCAAATGAATTAAGCAAATATGCAGAGCTACCTAGAAGTTGTGACATTCTTTTATCAGCAACAGAAGTACTAAATACTGGTTATGGTATGTTTGTATATGCGTTTAAACGCATATTTACATACAATGTCTCACAAAAGTGATGGGACACTTGTGCTTTACAAAAGGAAACTGTAGTAAAATAAATTAAAAAAAAACATGTAAAAATGTTTTGTGTGTGTGTTTCATACTTAAATTTAGTAACAATTATTACATAACATACATTTTCTCAAAATATTAAAATATTAATTTAATGAAAATACAGTTGCTTAGAACGGAGCAAAAAAAATGGCTCACATAAGTGATGGGACACTTACTTTTCCATCAAATATTTATCCAAAAATTTTACTTTTTAAAAGGTTTTAATATTTTGTTGGATTTCCTTTTACTTTTAAAACATGATTTAATCTTCTTGGCATGGATTCGACTAATTTTTGGGGATTTCTGGAGTGATTTTATAACATTCTTCTTGAAGCGCCGATTTTAATTGTTCTTTTGAAGAAATGGTGTGTTTGCGAATTGTTGATTCCATTTCTTGCCAAATATTCTGTATGGGATTTAAGTCTGGAGATTGTGGTGGTGTTTTTATTATTTCAGGACAGTTATACAGCAGCCAGAGTCTAACGTTCAAAGCAGTGTGCTTGGGATCATTGTCCTGGTAGAATTTAAATCGTTATGAAGGTTCAATTTTCGTGCTGAAGATTTTAAATTTTGATTTAATATACCAATATACTTGTACTGATCCATTATACTGTCAATAAAAACAAGATTACCAACTCCAGGGGACGACATACACCCCCATACCATAACTCCTCCTCCACGATGTTTTACTGTTGGCACCAAGTTCTGTTTGCGAAATTCTTCCCTGGGTTTTCTCCACACCAAGATTCTACCGCCAGAACCAAATATATTAAATTTACTCTCATCAGCAAATATAACTTCATTCCAGTAATCAGAATTCTTATTTATGTTGGATTTTGCCAAAGCCAGTCTGAGTTTCCTATTCTTTTCACTTACGAAGAATTTTTTCCTGGCTGCTCTACCGTGATATCCAGTAGATCGAATTACTCTTCTAATAGTCTCAGGATTAACAATTACTCCATATAATACTTGTAAATCAGCAGCTACTTTAGGAGCACTCATTCTTGCATTTTCTTTAATATTTCGAACGATAATTCGCTTTATTCCATTGGCTGGCTTTGATGGTCGACCAGGTCTTCTTTTATCCTGAATCATATGATTCTTTTTATATCGTTTAATGATATTGAAAACTGTTGAATGATTCTAGTTAACTGTTTCAGCAGTTTCTCTAACAGATTTTCCACGTTCAATATGCAAATTAATAACTAATTTTCGAATTTCAGGCAAAGTTTCTTTTCGTTTAGCGTTCATGGCTGCACAGACCTAAAAAACACAAAAGTTCCGAAACAAACTGGAGAGAAATAATGCAGACGATTTTATAAATTATTGCCAATTGCTTTTGAGTAAAAATAAAAAACCCCAAAAATATTTTTATTGCTTACTTCAGACGATTTTTGTTGCATAGTCTAATGGTGTCCCATCACTTATGTCAGCCATTTTTTGCTCCGTTCTAAACAATTGTATTTTTATTAAATTAATAGTTTAATATTTTGAGAAAATGTATGTTACGTAATAATTGTTACTAAATTTAAGTATGAAACACACCCACAAAAAATGTTTACATGTTTTTTTTAAATTTATTTTATTACAGTTTCTTTTTGTGAAGCACAAGTGTCCCATCACTTTTGTAAGACACTGTATGTAAAAGGCTGATCTGCGGCTAAGAAAGCAGAACGTTCTATTTTGCACGATCAGGCTGCTTTCATTCATTAATCGGCCTTCCGATAAATCCTTTTTAGGATTATAGAATGCTTGTTTTTGAACGTGTATTTTAACACTTTCATCGCGGCAATGGGGTACCTTTGTCCCATCCTCTGTGCCGCTCTCCGCAGCGCTAAAATTAAAACAGAACACAAATTCCTTTAAAACTTGTTTATTTTGCCTTGAAAAATAATAATCAATTGCAATCAATAACAATCCTCACTGCCATGATTTATTTGTGTTTACAGACATAATAATAATACTAATATTAAAATAAAAAATAAAAATCCTACATATTGCATAAATTAGAATCTCTCTGAACTATGATATTTTTCAAAATAAGGTACTACACATAATGCTGGCTTTGATGTGCATGTTTTGCACACATAGCGAGTCTCTCGGCAAAGTTTGTGTGAATTACACACGACACACTTCCGTAACCTTACTTGGGGTTGCTATTATTATGTCCAAGTAATGTTGTCCTTCCATGAGCGATGTATGAGGATTTATGAAAATGAACGAGAAGCGTAATAAAAGAAAGACGAGAAATGTAATAAAATTGAGAAACGTAATAAAAATAAGAAGAGAGAAAGGTAATAAAGAAAGAAGAAAAAGAAAAACGAGAAAGGTAATAAAGAAGAAAAGAGAGAAAGGTTGTAAGAGAAATATAATAAAGTGAAAGACAACCTACGAGAAGTGAAAGAGAACCTAAATGAAACGTAATAAAAATGAAAGCACTACAAATTGTGCTCCTGGCGCTACCTTGTAGAAATGCTATAAAGATAAAATATTGGGTTCTGCTATACGCTAAAATGTAGATGAAATAAGTCTCGGAACACGCAATCATATAGAAAAACCTTGAGTAGAGGACGAGTTATCTCGTCCCTCGCGCATACCGAATATTCCAGGAAGGTAAGTTTTCTTGTCCTGCGCGATGAAAGTGTTAAAATCAGAGATGTAATTTTATAGTTTTTTTTTTTTTTTTTTTTTTTTTTTTTTTTTTTTTTCATTTTTTTTTTTTTTTTTTTTTTTTGACTCTACAGATTGATGACGCGCTATCAGTTTGAAGCACTTGAGCAGCTTCCTTTCGATTGCTTTTCTGCTTTAGACTTTTTTCAAATAAGAATTATGTTAAAACAATCCAAATGTATTTCATCTACATTGAGTGCTTCCAGCCATTAGGCTTGTTTACGCCACCTTTTAGAAGTCAGAGCCTGCTTTTTGCCGTTAAATAACCTATGAAAAGCCGTTAGGCTAATTTAACTCTAATCTATTTTAAGTTACTGTTACTTTCTAAGTTATCCCAGAAGTGTTGGCCATTTAAGTACCAGTCGGTGACATCTGAAAAGATAGTGAGTTAATAAAGGGTTCTTTACACCCTACTCTGTACTGTAATGTATTTTGGCTATTGAGTCATTTTTGAAATGCTGGCTTCGTCTATTAGATCCTATTCCCGTGTGAATTTAAAAGTATAAGAAAAGTATTTCATTTTTCAGAAGGAAAACAAGGTTAATTTTTCTCTTTCAATTTTTTCTTCTGTAGACTACAACTACATTCTTAGCCTCCATAAACACGTCATAGTCAAGGAGGAGAGTAATGTGAACATTCATTTCCTAAAGAAAGGCGATGTATGTGTTTTTTTAAGTTCCACTGAAACATTTACTATAATTAGTTCTTAGTCCTCAAGTAAGGGAAGAAATTGCTTTTAGATTTTAACACATGTTTCACCATTTCTCGATAGTAGTAGCATGTCTTCGTTTTAGCTCGGAGAGTGATCCAAATAAATATTCTCATAAAGCCTCAATTAAAAAAGATGTTTAGGAGAGTTTGTTATGATTAAAAAATCACTTTTGTTGTGTATCGAGGAAACAATATCAGAAGATCACAAATACTTGTACCAAACTGAACCGAAAGTTATCAGTAGTTATTTCAGAAAATCAACACCAGTTTCAAAATATTTTTCTTGGCAGTAGTAGGATATTTATTATCTTATATTATCCTTTCACGTAAATAGTTTAGGCGCTAAATAACAATTATAATTCAGAATTCAGTTTAATGAGTTTGAATATTTTGTTCACTTTTACCAAAAAGTGCCTATTCATATAGATCTAGACAGGAGGTCATTTTTTTCTCTGGTCCGAAAGAGAATGAAATTTTCTTGATGAATTTTGATTATGTATATTTTACATTTATATATATGTAGGTAACAATAACCGTTTTAATCAGATGTAATCAGTTTCGAATTAATATGATCTAGAGTATATGGGTGCGTTTAAATTAAAACTTTCTGAATATAAATCCAGAAATTTTAAACTAATTAACTGCTCTAGGTTTGTAATGATTATACTAAAATGTCTAAAGTAGGACAAAAGGGCAAAAATATAATTAAGAATCACTAAAATATTTAGTTGCCTATATATCTACCGCTACTTGTTTAAAAGATAAGTAACACAGATAGCTAAAAGATAATTAGAATTAATGAGTCACCGAAGATATTCTTTCGCTATATTCTTTCAAGATTCATTAATCTTCAAATGAACCTGGACTGAAAACGATGTCTTTCCTGTACGTAATGAATCGTGATATTGATTATCTGCAGCACGAAGAAAAGAGAACAATGTGCTATGAGCGTGTGCTCGACGATCTTGTAGATCTAGGCCGTTCAAAAAAAGCTGAGGATTTAGAGAGAATGAAGGACATTAGCGCTACTTTAGTTCGTGCATTATTGATAGCTGTAGAGATGTAAAAAAGATATTATCGGAAGTTGGCTATATTTTTAAAAGTATGCGGTGGCTTTTGAACTGAAGATGAAACAATGCCCCATGTTTTATGATACTATATTGAAAATGAAGTAAACTGCGGAATGGGTCTCTCAGTTATTGTTAATTTTTAAATAATACGGATCTCTTTCCGCCATCTATGCAAATAATAGTTCTTTTTACCTTCTTGAAAGAATATGTGTTGCATGTATCAAATAAGTTAGCTTGAGATCAGTTCATTTGTTAAAATAAAGCATTTTCATCGCTATCAAATGGCAAGTTAATATGCTAAAATTTACAAAAAATCCACTTAAATGCATATTCAAACATATAATTCCTGAAGATAATAAAATAGTGTGCTTAGATAGCTATATAAATGTAATAAAAGTATAATTTACTTAGTTTATTAGTCCAAAGGGAGCCCAGAACGGCTATTAATTTCGTTTTGCCATTTTGCGTTGCTTCACTATAAATGTCGGTTCTATATAGTAGTATAATCGGTTCTAATCTATTATGTTCTAGATTATATTTTAAAAAATTAATAATGAAGAATCTGAATAAGTGTACGTAAAATAAGATAGGCAAATGCACAACCTTGTATTCGACGTAGATTTTGTAAAATCCCAATCGATTTCGAGGGCAAAACGGGTCTCCCTTCATCAGGAGCAAAAAATTCTGCAAAAGAGAAAAAGCTAATGTCGATCATATTTATACCCACAGGCGACCAGTGGAACAGCCGATAGCGCCGTCTATCGCCAGAAATAGTAACGAAAAATGAAGGGTTAAGTTAGTAGAATTTTTAAGGCATTAGGCAAGACTGGATTGGAATTGAAGTCATTGCCTAAACAGCCTAAATTTTTGTGAATGTGAAAAGCTTCAAGAAAATCCGATTCCCTAATAGAACCAGCTTTCTGGATAATTTTACCAGAACCCAAATCAAAATTGTGATTGAATTTCCAACTATCATTAGCTATTGAAGATTTGTTAATTTATATTTAAGATTTGTTAATTTCGCCTTTTCGGGCGTAATTCATGTTCTTTTATGCGAAACTTTAATGCTCTTTTCGTTTGGCCAATGTAACTTAAGCCACACTGACAGTATATGCTATAAATTCCCCAAGAATTAAAGTCAGAAATAGAATCTTTAGGTGCCGAACCTCGGATTTTATTTATGGGCGAGAAAACAACTTGAAAATTAAACTTGTGTAAAATCCGTGAAATTTTATAACTGATAAAAGGATAAAATGGAAGCACAACAAGGTTATTAATCTTATTTCTGACATCCGAATGTGTTCTTAGATGGCACGATGAGAAATTTCGAACAGCTTTATCAATGACTACGAAAGAAAAGCATATCGTGTTTATAGCATATCGTGTCAGTGTGGCTTAAGTTATATTGGCCAAACGAAAAGAGCATTAAAGTAGAACATGAATCTTCCGTCCAAAAAGATGAAATTAACAAATATTCAATAGATAATCATAGTTGGAAATTCAATCACAATTTTGATTTGGGTTCTGGTAAAATTATCCAGAAAGCTGGTTCTATTAGTCAATTGGATTTTCTTGAAGCATTCACATTCACAAAAATTTATACTGTTTAGTCAACGACTTGAATTCCAATCCAGTCTTTCCTGATGTTTTCAAAATTCTATTAACTTAACCCTTCATTTTTCGTTACTATTTCTGGCGATAGATGGCTCTCTCGACTCTTCCACTGATCCTTTGTGGGTATTCATATGATCGACATTTGCTCTCTCGCTTTTGCAGAATTTTTTGCTCCTGATAAAGGGGGACCCGTTTTGCTCTCGAAATCGATTGGGATTTTACAAAATCTAAGCCGAATACAAGGTTGTCGATTTGCCTGTTTTATTTTCCACGTCGGTGTGTTTCTTTTGCGTCTTGAAGTGTATGTAAGTTTCTCGCATTGTGATAAACCAACGCTACCTAGAGCCATCAAATTTTTTATAATGTAAGTTTCACTCGAATATGGGCCTCTGGAAGACCAAATTTGGAATTTCTAATTTGTTTTATTACGTATTTCATATTTTGCAAAACTTTAATGAATACTGGATTAACAAACTCAACGATTTCAAAGCGATCAATGGCAACACTGTACAAAAAAAAAATATTTTTATCTCCAGCGCGCGAGCCCGTATATCGTAAATTCTAAAGATATGCTCATTTTAATATTATTTTGCGATATTGCTGTTGTACTGAATTTTAAGGTTTAAGTGTGAATGTGTTATTTAATAACTAAAGGTAACACACAAAACGTTGAAAACGCCACTTTGGGCGTAATAAAAGCTTTCAGATTGTCTTTAATTATATTTTTTATTTACATTCATTTTTATTTATTAGCCCTAAGGGCGTTAGCCCAGAAGGGCTATTAATTTCGTTTTGGCATTTTGAGTTGGTTTACTGTAAATGTCAGTTCCCTTTTCAAATTGTTAACACCAAATATTAGAGCCCCGCATTATATTTAAAGATATTAAATAACGAAAAATCTGCATGAATGTAGGTATGTTTCGCGCTGCGGGAAAACAACGGACATCAAATTTTCAATAACTTGTCCTCCACTAGAATATGGAGATTTGGAACCCTGAACTTAGAATTTGTTTTATTGTCTATTTCATATTTTGAAAAACTTTAACGAATGTTTTAATAAGAAACTCAACGATTTCAAAGCGAGCAATGGCAACACTGTACGAAAAATATATTTTTATCTCCAGCGCGCGAGACTGTGTATCAGATTTTTTAAAGATATGCTCATTTTAAAATTATAAGGTATTTCTCCCGCCTTCTTTGCATGCCTTCGTGGTGTAGTGGTCTGCATGCTCGACGCGTAACCGAGAGGTCCGTGGTTCGATTCTCGGCGAAGACGTTGCTCATTTTTCATGTCTCCTGCTTCCAAAAATTCCTAATGTCTCTACACTGGCGCCCGAAAAAGGTTTTGAATGATGATTCTCCACCACCGCGATTTGGCGATTGGGTCCCCCAAACCCCAGTCGCCCTTTAAAAGGGGGAGTATGTAAAGTATTTCTCCCGCCTTCTTTGCGTGCCTTCGTGGTGTAGTGGTCTGCATGCTCGACGCGTAACGGAGAGGTCCGTGGTTCAATTCCCGGCGAAGGCGTTGCTCATTTTTCATGTCTCCTGCTTCCAAAAATTCCTAATGTCTCTACAAAAATTATTTTGCGATATTACTGTTGAATTGAATTTTATGGTTTAAGTGCGAAGAACATGATATTTAGTAAATAAAGGCAACACACAATGATCTGGTACTGCTAGTGACAAGAGATTTAGAACTTATTAAAAATCTTAAAAGATCATTAATAATGACTTCAGAAAATTACCTGGAAATAAGACTATAAATAACAACAAATCGTTTAATCTGTTTTTTAATGTCCTACAGACTCTGATAATGTCCACATTATTTATTTAAAAAATTCAAGGTACATTTCCTGCAATCCAACAGTCATGCATTTATACTTCCTCATAGTGTCTGTAATTACTCTCAAAAAGTCAAAAACGTGTTAAGAATGCCAAATCAATGTGCATGTAATTAAAAACATTATACAACAAATTCATTATTCTTACATGCAAACATAAGTAGCTTTGAGTTCCATTCTACAATTTTGCGAGCTTCAACGTTTCTTCTTCAAAATGGGCAGGATGCTCATACTTTCAACAGCAGAAGTTTTAGTAATTATTTTTGACACATTATCGGAAACAAATTTTATGCTTTACACCTTCACAAAAGCGCGCATGCATAATTTTACAGAAAATACATTTTTATAGAGCTAAATGAAAAGCAAAGATGCTTATGTGAATACCGATTGTAGTGGTATAGTTCAACCGTCTCAAACGCAACCCTGACTGGCATTCTGCCAAAACACATCTCCGGAAAGAGATATGGTGGAGGGAAAGAAAGTCTCCATCCTTCCACCCTATTTTGAGAATAATTCTGTCCGAATGGCGCATGCGTGTTTGCGCTCATGGTGGCGGATGAGGCGGTCGAACTATAATAGATTTTCTTTTTACAGAACCTAAAAGTTTACACTCTCTTGTTTAAATGGAATATAAAATTTACAAATAATTAAAATAATATGAAGATGGTTATTTATTGTTGCTTTGATAAAAACATGAAAGATAGCAAAATTACAAAAAAAAATTAATTGATAAGAAGATCAATATTGCTTAGAGCTGCAATGCATATAATTTAGAGAATAAATACAAATATAAAACTAACTAAAATCTTAATACATGAAAATTATTAAAATCAAATCAGATTGAGCAGTAAAGTCAGTCTTCTATAAATACTGAACCATTTAAAATGAACTTTTTTCCCAATTAAAAGGTTAAAGCTTCCATCGGAAACAACAAAATACTTCACAGGAATACAGTTGAAATACGGGTATTCTATTAAATCTGTCGCGCCGATACAATTAGAACATACAGGTTCATTCTTGATTTCTAACAAGTAATTGTGCGTTACTCGAGAGTGACTAACTCTTAGACGAATTAAAATAACTTCCTCTCTCTGATTTTTGTTCACTTTCCAGTATTCCACCCTAGATTTTACTCTTCTTAATTTATTATTTATTTACATATCCCACAATGGTCGCCACTTGTTCAGAATTTTAATGTAATTCAAAGGAAGATGCTGATTAGACCTCTCAGTAGAGGACTTCGCTGAGATGTTTGCAAGGCATTGCTTTTTATTCCAACATGTCTAAGATGCTTAAAGCAAAGCATTTGAAGCTCCTTAAGTTGTAGGGATTTATATTTATTTTAAATAAGCGGCTAAATTTAATTTTAAGTTCTTTCCTATAAGCCTTCATTCCCCTAATTGCCAGTGACAGAATATTTAAATTTGGTAGCGCGCGTGAATTAATGCAAATTCTACCAATGTTTAAGTATCAAGTTCTAGAAGCGAAAGTTAGAGAGTTTGAGCAAACTCTGTGTGTATTGTAGCGTGAGGTTCAGCTTAGCAGTTATTGCTGGTTAAACGTGGCGTAACAGCTATTAATTTGCTGCCACTAAATTTTTCAACGCTCTGTTAGGAAACAGGATAATCTGATCCCTGTAGCTTAATACTACTACTTGTTAATATCTTCAAATTTTGAGTTCAGTTATTACTGTTTCAGTTCCCTACCAAGCAGAGAAGTAGAGTGTCAGCGTAGAATTGACGCATTGTAAATAATTTAAATAAAGGGTTATTTTCACCCTTCTTCTGTGCAGTCACTACTCTCCAGATTTCACATAAAAGGTAGACAAGTAGGCCTTACAAAGTTTATTCGTAAAACTTCTCTAACTACAGGACTCTGGATATCAGAAAAACGTCCTAAAGCTGTTAGCCACTAAAAGTGTTACTATAAATTATAAACACCTTTCCTCGCATAGTTTAGATATAAATGTAAGAGCATGATACACTACAGTTATGTAATATGTAGTAAACGTCATGCAGTTGTTTGTCCCCCACCCCAATATGATTTCCAATCTCAAACAGCACACCTACATGACCAGCTGTTTTTGAAACGTATGTATATATTGGAATGTAACTGATCCATCTGGTCCTGTGCTCACGAAAGATTTGTCTATATTTTATCTCAAATAAAAGGTTGTCCTCAAAGATCTAGTAACTCGAGGATTAGTATCATACTAAGGAATATCACTTTTAACCACATTTTCTGTGTTGAACAGACAAACTATGATTCTGCGACAGCTTACGGGGATCATACAATATTATTTTTAAAGGTAACGCTGAGGAGTAACTGAAAAATTATTGAAATACTATTATTAACATATTCGATACACTCTGTTCCAAATTAACCTCTCAGGAGATAACTCTTCAGCTCTTATTAAACGTGGAGAAAAAATAAATTGTTACCTTATTTTCAAACTCAAAAGGAAGAGAAATAAATGTGTTAAGGAATTAAAATATTTAGGTTTAATATGGAATTGCTAAGTTCAGTTGGATACCACATGTAAAAAATTTTAAAATCAGGACAAAAGTTACTTAGAATCACATTAAATTATTCCAGGGCATAAATTGGTATTTGAACTCATATATGCAGAAGCAGTTATGTAGTACTGTGTTAGAAAAGACTGTTAATTATGCTACTGCTACCTGAGCAATATATGAGCGCAATGGGCCGATAGTCAGAGGGATTTTTGGCTAAAAAGGCTTAGCTATAATAATAACTAAGGCTTTTCTTCATGCATTAAGGGAAAGTATGCTTTTTTCTCCACTCTATCGTAAACAGCAAGAAGACAGCCAATGATATAAAGAAGAAATGCCGCAGAATTTCATAACTTATGCCATCAAATTCGGGTAGAACTATCGGTCAGCTCAAGCATGCTAAAATCGCTATTATAAGGCTCTGAATGCAACGAAAGTTTATATTAGAGTGTAAGAAGAAACAAAGTGAGTGAGTAAAAAACGGCCCCAAACAGCTGGCCGAAGAAATGACAGCAAACGTCTTACCAGTTGTATTCGCAACTGTGTTGCTAATCACTCGAATATCTTTCTTCCAGAAAGTAAAGACACTAAACATACCACATGTTTTTCTAAATTTGTTCGAAACCCTTTTACTTGGCACAGAGGATGTCAGTGATGATATGCAATATATGTGAATCCACATGGCTCTGATATCTTTATTTTACTGTATTTACAGTGAGTTTTTAAAGTATAAGATCTGACAAAGTGGGCTACCTACGGAAGGCTCCCCAAGCTTTTCTCTGTTGTTTCAATGTTTCTTGGCATTCGGGGTTCCTTCGTGGTTTGGAGCATTTCAATAACTTTCAAGATGCAAAGATATAGAGACTATATTTGTATAAATAAATAACATCAAAATCGGTTTTCACTACATCATCGACAGGCGCATATTTTAACATTTCTTCTGTGAGCTCTTCAGAATATGAGACTTCCCAGACTGCCCTATCCATGATAAAACGAGTGGATATAGACACTCGTTGTACTATACACATAAGCAATGGTAAAATAATCGATATTGTGAAGATCTTTCAAAATAAACAGATACAAGATCAAGAGCGTGAAATGTCCTTGTAGGCTCTTTGAAGTTGATATCGTTGTACATTATTGGGAAAGAAAAGGCAATGATGTTTGGTCATTTGCTCAATTTGTCTTGTACAAAAATAGTTTCCTTACTGTCCTAGAGTGTACTATGGTCTTTAAACTCTCTTTTCATGATAGCTTCTGTATTAGATCATCTAATTCTCTTTGATCGATGTTGTCATTTTTAGGCAAATGAACAGAAGAATTTGAAACAAAGTTCCTTATATTTATCTGCGACAACTTGGAAATTTGCTGTTAGAGAAAACGAATTAGACGGATAACCAAGCGAAATGTGCAAACCTACATTTCCACTGAGACGCCCGCCTACAAGATCGTATTCCCTAGCGAACGAAAACGTCTGAATCTTAATTTGATTCTCTTGTTTTGGGAGAATCTCCTGCACTGTCGGGCATAATGGATGGTGCATATCGATCAAATCTTAAAATTTTGGTTGAAGTCGTGATAATCCCTCAGAAAGTAGTTGGTCGTTATGTCTGATGTTTGCTTTTCTGGTGCTAGCGTTTTAGGTTTGCATGGAAGGCCATGTTTCGTAATCTACGCATTCCTCTTCCATATCCATTAGAATACAGATGTTCAAAACTAATGTTTCCAAAGACGCCCCCACAAGGATTTCTGAGAGTTTTTGAATTTTTTTCTTTAATATTTTCAGTTAGATTATCTTGCATTCTTTTTTGTGTGGCACTTTCACCAGTAATTTGGCGCTGCGTTTTGTTGAAAAATTTGAGTTTATTTAGTTTTAGAGGTTTTTGTTGTTTGTGTAAATAAGGTTCTTACTAATTTTGTAGCATTAACATAGCAGAAAGTTTTCATGGCTCTATTTCTCTTTCGTGTCGGTTCAGCGTATGAAATATCTTTCGTGACTTTGACGGTTTGCACCGTGTTCTCAGATTTCTATTTCTGGCATAACCAATAATATACCATGAGATTTTGTTTGTAATTTGTGCATAGTGTTTCTGCACTACAACTGTCGCTGCTGTGGCCTTTCACAGACCACCGTGCACATGTGAATTTGCCATGACAGGACATTTTCGAGTGGCCCAACCTCGGCTGTAAAAGCATCAATGGGTTTTTGTTATTTAACGTCTTAAAGGACCATGTGAACACTTGACCTTAATAATTTTTGGCAGATCAGGTGAAGGACAGAATCGCGTGTCTCATATTTATCTACTAACTTTCCTTGCACATCTTGATTAACCTAGCACCACATACGTACTGGTCAGACAACTCTGAGATAATTTTCTCTTCTGATACGAAGATAAGATTAATCTCAGAGATATTGCCACCACAGTAATTCAGTGTTTTGTGCTGTGAATGAACTACTTCGATATATCCGGGCTTCTTCAGTTGAAAAGGGGAAGTTATTGAGTAGAAAAAACAGTTGTTACATCTCAACTTCGGACTATCAGCGCCATTACCTCTAAACTCTAGACTATCAGCGCCGTTACATCTAAGTTCTAAAACGATAGAAACAAAAACGTAAATAGAACTCTGATTTGCATTGAGAACTCTGAACTTGAACTAGAATGACTGTATGAAGGAGAGCGCGTAATGTTCATGTAAACATAACCTAATCATTGTATATAAATGTATATAAATATAATCTGCTTATATTTCACAGAAGTGTCAGTATTTTGAAGGACATCTAATTTAAGATATTTTAGCGACCCGAATGGATGTATCCTCGGCCAACCGGTATATAGAAAAGGTAAGATAATTTTTCTTGTCCTTTTTAAAGAATTTTGAAATATAAATGTTGATTTAGAATAAAACATTTTCTGGCATCCCTGTACGGGACGGCCGAGTAAGAATAAGAATTTAAAATATACAATAAAGACTTAGAATACAATTATCGATTACGAATTGATTTTTGAATTTTTGAACTGTTAAGAACATGTCTGAAGAGATCTTAAATAAGTTAAAAAAGAAAGGCGCAGCTCTCCGAACATCAGTAACGAAATCTCTTAAAGATTTGGAATCGCGGCTTTCGGAAATTGATCCGAAAGTTCATGATTTGGAAGAAAATTTAGAAATCTTAAAGAATAATTTCGAATTGCTTAAAAGTGTTGATACAGAATTAGAACCTCTTTTTAAAATCAAAGAATTTGATACTGAATTCCAAAAATCTGAAGAATATTATCAAAATGTTGTTAAATGCAATTTTAGTACCTCTAAAAGAATCGACGAATTGAAATGCAAATCTACTGAAACGATAGTAAATAACCAGTTCGGCACTGACAGTCAGAAGGAAACAAAACACAACGAGTCTGTTCAAATTAAATTACCTAAGTTAACTTTAACGAAATTCCACGGAGATATTAATAACTGGCTAACCTTTTGGAACAGTTTCGAGTCTGCCATTAAAAAAATATGATTCATTAGATAAAATAGACAAATTTAACTATTTGAAATCTCATTTAGGTGGTTCTGCTTTAAATACAGAAGGATTACGTATTACTGCTGCTAATTACGATTCAGCGATTGATCTTTTACAAGAAAGATTTGCTAAAACAGATGTACTCATACACACTCATATACGTAACATTTTGAACATGCAATCTTTGGAAGTCTCGAATGATGTTCGCACCTTTAGAAAATTTTATGATAATATTTCTATTGAATTAAAATGTTTAGAAAATTTGGGTTTGTCTCTCGAGAATTTATGAAGCATGTCATGTCCAGTTGGCCCTACTTTTGTTTTAATGGACGATAACGCACGCCCCCATTGAGCTGACATCGTCGATGACTACCTGGAGAGTGAAGGGATTGCGCGTATGGCGTGGCCAGCATATTCGCCCGACCTTAATCCCATTGAAAATCTTTGGAATGCTCTCAGCCGTCCTGTGTCTTCACGTTTCTCACCTCCAGCCACTCTTATTGAGCTGGAAATTGCTCTACAAGAACAATGGCGATTCCTTAATTCTGCGGTGGTTGACCACCTAATTGAAAGCATATTCACAAGGTGCAAACTTTGTACACAGATGAGGGTGGATCACATGCCCTATTAATGACTTTTTTCTTTTTTTGCTGTTTAATTTCACTTTATACATAATTCTGTTTAAGTCTCCAGTATGTCATTATCTGATAACTTACAAAAATTTAATATTGTTTTCATTTCTGTACATAATTATTGATTTTCTTTTATGCATAAATATATATGTTACTTTCCTGCCGAATGTTATGTCAATCAGATCAGTATTTGTTGATTTTTTTGGCATTTTACCTCTTCGTGCTTAACTTTTGGAAGTGAGTGTACTTCTCTTCATATCAAAAAACCGTGAGAATGATCGCTTGGATTTTCAGGTTTTATCGTAATTTAAAGAACGAGGAGAAAAACCTAACCCCTGATTCTTCAGCTGATGAATTTGAGAATGAGGAAAAGGCACTTTGTAGATTGGTACAGAAAGAATCATTTACAGGTATAAAAGATCCCACTATTCGTGTGTTGAGACCAATCGTAGACCGAAATGGAATCTTCAGAGCCAAAACGAACGTCCTACACCGTCAAGATGAAGAAAATTTCCGATATCCTATCATTTTACCTTCAAAACATCTTCTTGTTCAGAGACTAATTTACAAGAAACATCTAGAACTCCAACATGCTGGTGTCAGCACTTTAATGATAAATCTTAGAGAAAATTTTTGGATATTAAAATCTAGCAAAAGTATTCGAAATATTATCCGAAAATGCGTACGATGTAAGAGATTTGTTACCGAAAGAGTTGAAGTCGAGCCAGGATTTCCACCCGAAGACCGAATTAGAGAAGGGTCAGGGATGTATTCTAACCAAAAACAAGGAATGCTAAAAACCTATATAAATGATAGTTATAATGTTATCTGTATCCAACCTGCAATAATAAGTTATATTAAGACAAGTAATCTAATAATAAATTACACAAAATTAGTTAAATAAGACACTTTCTTCATCTATCTTTTTACTTCTATAAATATATCTGAATAACTACAGAAATTTTGCATATATTTCATATACCCTTATTCTTTCATTATTTGTCTTTTCATAAATAAAATGCACTGGATTTAAATTAATTAGATTAATTTGGCATTAAAATGTCATGATCTTTATGACATTTGGACATTTGATACTGCAGTGTATATACTGACTGGTGTATTTATGTTGTAACTGAGCCTCTTAATCAAATCGCCAGGCGATTTGATTAAGAGGCTCGATGGAAAACTTTCTTAAAGTCTTTATTTATGAAGTAATAAATTTCCGTAAATTTATTTCACGATTGTTGTTATTTTTAAACAAACGTACATGCAGCATTAGTGTGATTAATAAATTTTAATTAGTATCAAACAGATGTGCTGCGATACACAATAATTGCTTGCGCTTAGCCTAATGATGAATTTTTTTTAATTCTATCAAAGTCAGAAAAATTGAAACATTGCGAATATTTCTTATACATAAATAAGAGTAATTATATATACAATATTCATATAACTGAAGCTTAAGAAATTCATACGAAAAATTTCATTTCATAGGAAGTGGTCTTATAATATGAATTATAACATTGCTTTTCACCTGATGTTATAAAAGCAACGTTATAATATGAATTATAACATTGCTTTTCACACTAAGATCAGATTTAAATCAAAAAATAAAATTAATGCCATTTTTCAAGCGTTATATACGTAGATTCTCAACTTTCAATTCTCACATAATAGTGAAACTAATTTATGAATTTGGAAATGCGTATTACAAACATATTCCAAAGAGGCCATTAAGTTACTTTATAACGTATTTCTCCCGCCTTCTTCGCATTCCTTCTTTGTGTAGTGGTCAGTACTCCCAACGCGTAACCGAGAGGTCCGTGACTTGATTCCCGGTGAAGGCGTTACTAATTTTTCAAAATTGCCTAATGTCTCTACAACTGGTGCCCGAACTAAAAAAAAGGTGTAGGATAATGTTCTCCACCACCACGGTTTGGCGATTGGGGCCCCTAATCCCCAGTCGCCCTTTAAAAAGGGGAGTATATAAGGTATTTCTCCCGCATTCTTCACCTGCCTTCGTGATGTAGTTGTCAGCACGCTCGACGCGTAACCGAGAGGTTTGGGGTTCGATTTCCTGTGATTAGCCGAACGTAATAAAGTAACGTCGATTTGGGCCCGGGATGTATTATGAATAAAAATGCGAAATGTTAGATACATGTATAAATAATAATTACAACGCCTGCATTTAGTCTGGATATTATATATGATTTTACAAACTCCTTATTCCACAAATATAAAAGGCATAACCTAGGTTCGTACAACTATAAGACCTAATATTTTAAACTGAATTAGAATCACAAAAGCATCTAAACCTTTGACATGAGTTTTAAAGGCAAGCCTTGAGTAAGACATTTCCACCTTGGCAAATCTCACCCAATACAAAACAGACGACAAACCACTTTGATGTGAAATGTGCAGATTATCTAAAGGTAACCAAAAGACTTCCTTTCTGGAACGACTTTTCGTCATCTCAAAATGTCACTCATGTATGCCAAATTGTACCATTTCCGTGACTTAATCCATTTTGCAGAGTGAATATTCCATCCACCCTTCATCCATTTCCACTCTGCGGAATTGATCGCGACCCATTCCAATCGTCCCACTGCATTAGAAAGTCCCGAAACAGATTCTTTTAGATTGCGACCCGTGCGAGAAGCGGGACACGGGAGATTCAGCAGTAAAAGGGGGGAGGGCGGCATTACCGCACCATTTTAGCGTAACGGCCATTTAAGGAATTCATTTAAATATTGTTTCGGAAGAGACAATCCGGCTGTGCGACTTGGAACAAAAACAACGTAAAACACGCAGCTTTTGATTAAAAGCGTTATGTACCCAACTTCCGGAGCGGTGAAATCAATGGGATTCTCTGTAGGGGTAGGGGTATGAAAGAGAAACAGGAATTTTTCCGTTAAAAAAGTGAAGGAAAAGACGGGAACGGAAAGCGTGTTTAAAACTGATAATTTCATCCTCTTTTCTTCTGTGGTTCACATTTATTTAATTATTGTGTTTAAAATCGTTCCTACGATTTTTAGAATGGTTTGTTTGTTTAATTAAATGCCAAATTTGGTTCTCTGGAATGCTGTTTTGTGAACCATGGTATGCTTTTCACATAAGGTTTAAATTGGAAATGTCATCTAGACTAATTAATGAAATCGGAATTCGAAGACAAAGTAAATTAACAAAGCGTCAGATGAATGGGAGTTATATTCCTGAAGCTTGTTTTTGCAACTAAGTTGTTTTAATCATAAAAGTTTTCTAAATACGAAAATTATGCATTGAACAGTTTTGTTCTGTTCTGAGATTAGATTTACTTATGAACTGTGGTGAATAATAAATTTCTTCTTGTGTGTTTTATTATAGGCTGCTTATTGAAATTGGTTGTATGCTTATTTATTTCTGTTAGAATATCCGTGATAGCAGTTAAGTATAATTTTAAATAAATATCAATTACTTTAATTATTTCAGTACATCATTCGCTAATAAAGAACTTGTTTCTCGTCAGAGAAAGAAGTCCAGCTACTTGCAAAACGAAGTCTGTCTTATATAGCAATCATGTAACGCATAAAGCAAGTTTATCAATTTATCATCGCTTCGAATTTTAGTAATTGAATATATTTTAATATGATTTCTGTCACTGTCGATCCGCTTCTGCAGAAGGTGCTTCGATATTAAACTGAAGTAATTCATTCGTAGTTTCAAGAAATAATGGTAAATTTAATATTACACTTTCTTAACGCCATGAAACATAGATCTGATCCACGAACGCCCATCCGCGTTCGCTGCAAAGGTCTCAAAATTCATCGTCCTGAAGGTATTTAAGCATTGTGTCTTCACATAAAAGACTATTCTCACTTGTTTAGTTCTTAAAGTTTAACCTATGGATTCTGAATGAATGGACCTATGGACATATGAATTCAGAAACCGAGGTAACCGATGGATTTTGAATCAGCAACCGCAGTTTGTGACTTTTCAATTAAGAGCTTAAATAAAAAGCTATTACCTGTTGTTCAGTTTAATCCTAAGTTTTCGGTTCTTCCAGTAACTGCTAAAACGCTGAATGATAGTTTAAGGTACAAAGGCAGGTATTCCGCGTACTTTAGAACATTGCCATTATAAAGGAAAAAGTATGAAAATTTTCATGGATACTAGAGAGGTTTATATTATTAAATCAGAAAAAAGTGAATTCAGTAATTAATTAGTATTTTTCCTTATTCCATTGTAAAAAGGCAAGCGCATGAAATGCTCGAATGTTATCACATCACTATTCTAGCCATCAGCCTTGTTCAAATGCTCTAGTTACGTTCGAACTATCTAAAATGCAATTTTTACCACAATGTATACTTTAACTGCAACTGCATTTCTTTATAAATTCTTTTATTTTCTTTAGCGCTCGATGTTATACATATAACGTTTATCCTAATTTTATTAACAGTTAATTTAAGTTATGTTTCTTTCTTATTTATTCTAATTTCAGCTTACAATTTCCTACCAGAATGTAATTTCAGAAACGTAGTGAATGCAAATGTGTAAGAGTATTATTTAAGTCGATGTTTCGCCGACTTCGAGAGAGAGAGTCTGATTTTCCTGACTAGCGCGCGTTTGCTTTTTGGCTACGTTCTCTCTTAGGATACTACGCTCGGCCATACTTTAGGCCATTGTTTGGCTTCGCCGATTTAATTCACATTTAGGGGCCAACTACTTAGAAACCTGATAGCTTCGGATAGCTTCAGATAGCTTTAGTTAAGCTTAGTTTAGTTTGAATTCATAGTTATTTAAGTTCAAGCCCAAATGGAGGCTTTGTGTATATTCCGAGTAGGAGTTGATTGTATTTATTCTGAGAAATAGAGTAGTTAACCCTTCTTACGTCTTACGTGTTTATTCTCACACTTAAGCGATTATTCGCTTGTTAGTGTTTGTGGGGTTCTGCTATTGAACACTGAAATTAAATAAGTAAAACCCCATATGCATTAAAAATAACAAAATATTTTTTAATTCCTCTGGTTTTTTTCTGAGTTATTCAAATAATTCCAAATCTTATCTATAATACTTTATAAAGTTACACAGATTAAATCTTTAGCAATGTATTTCGTTTATTTACCTCTTAATGTCTTACTAAAATATAAAATTAATTAATACTTTAGAGCACTCAAGTAAATTGTATTTAAAAATCAATATATTGCCAAATCTGTTTTAGATAGTTGGTTGGTTTTGTGTCCTTTGAGAAGTCAAATGGATCGATCTATGGCGTCGAAATGACTGCTTTTGCCAGTTCCACAAGCTGTTCACTATACATCTCTCCCCTTGAAAAAAAATTCCCTGAAGTTTTGAAAAGCTGCAAATATTACCGGATAGGTCAAGATGTGTTCTGGGTTCGCGTGCTCAAGGTGGAGGATAGGAGAATGCCTCCTTCGAGTGGTAAAAGGAAAATGAAATACCTTCCGCGGACTAACAGGCAGAACTGCAACCTCGTGAGTCAATGGCAACCATTTTTCCATGAGAGTTTATTTTATGGATCTAGATCAAGCTACTGTTTTAGATAATAAACATAATAGGAAGGAAACGCGATTTTGCCTTTTTAAGGAAATTATCATTGTTTATAAAAATTAGGATCTTTTTGTTAAAAGCTGGTTGTTTATAAAACATATAGATGACACAAGCCACATTCATTTTGAAATCATATTACATTAACCAAGTAATATAAGCCTATGAGCCAATTTTTCATCATGGAATGATAATTTAAGTGAACAACCGTTCTTTTAATCTGTAAGTTATGCATTATTACGCTTTGAAGCCCTAACGATGTAAAATACATTTCTTAAAAATGATTCACTCGAAGCAAAAGCTGTTAACTATTGAAGAAAGAAGATTAACATGAAATCAGTTTCTTAATTTTTAATCACGTTAACATAAATTTTGGTAATTTCATTCCATTTATAAGCTCTGTTAACTGGTAATATATTTTCACTAAAGAAATGAATAAAACAAGCTGTGATTCCCCAGCTTGAATTTAATCTAAAATAGATTTACTGTAGTAAGTTTGAATAGTTTACTCCAAAGCAATTTCATTAGTTGTAATTAATTATTAAACAAATGAAATTAACTCTAGTTGGAATTTAGAAAATGTAAATACAATTAAAATGGCTTCGTGTTTTACTTACGATTACAATATTTATTATTATAATAATTATTATTTTAATTGTGGGCCCTAGCTTTTTTTAGGCGTTGGCCATTACTAAGGCCGAAAACAGTGGTCTCTTAGTTATGAATGCACCTATTAGGTGGGCCACCGTTGCCTGCTATGAAAGAACGAACTAATTACATCCATGCCTTCTCAGGGATTCGAACCCGGGTCTCACAGAATGGCAGCCACAATCATCAACCACTTTCCCGCTGGATGGCGTAATATTTTATTATTTGATCTAAGAATACAAGAAAGATGGAAAGACGAGGCTCATACTGATAAAAAATAATAAATAAGACTGTGGATATGCTTATGCTATTTCGTTGGACAGCAATTGTAAATTATCCGATAAAAATATTTTTACTGTATACCTCAACTAAAAAAACGTATTTACGAAATGTCTAAATTTCTCTTTCAAGTAAAACACTAAGTAAATCTTAAAATAAGGACAAAACTGGAATACAAAGCAAAGCATTCCATGGGGCTTTGCTTTTTTTAGCTTATATCTAACTGTTTATTTGCTCTTCGGTTAAAGAAGCAAATGAAAAGTTAAATACTGTTACGGATTTTGTATTTAATTAGCTATTTTAGTAGAATTATAATTAAAATTGTTTCATCCCCGTGCAATGCAGCACCAGACATATTGTAAGAAAGCTATGCAGGAAAAGTAAAGATACAGGAGCACTCGCATTTAACATTTAATAAACAGATATCTCGTAATTTACATTTAATTTGAATAAATGTAATTGCTAGCTGTAACCGTAATTTTACTCTTTTGCTTTCCAGAAATCTTGAGAAAACAGAAATTACCAGAACTCTCTCGCGACCGATTAAAAAGCTTAAAAAGCCGGAGAGAGACATCTCAGCTCAGTTGTTTAGTGAGCTGTTGTTGTTGATTGTTGTGAATTGGCGGTGAGATCAGATTAGCTTTCTCTTTGCATTGCGTTGTATTTTAACCTCTAGAGTAGTTTAAAGTATAGCTACTGATTATATTGCGTGATATTGTCATACCGTACGAATATCTCTGAGGAAAATTCCAGAGTTTTGTTATACTTCCTGCGATAAGAATAAATTTTATTAATCTTTTATCGAACTTGTGCATTCAATCTATTACGAACCCGTACGCACGCAACAATACCTTTATTTATTTCTCTGGCTTCATCTGGCAATAAGAGTTTTCAATGTAAGCCATGAAAGTTGGGAAAAATGTTGAAACATAAAATGCATATACAGTTAAAAATAAAAATATATGCAGTTAATATTACAGATTAGTTTTATTTCACTTTGTAATATTTTGTAGTTAAATACAGCTTCTTTTTGTCTCTAATCTAAGCTGATTTTACGATCTATATCTCACAAGCTTAAATTCGTAAGATATTGTCAGCAGTTTTTTTGGTTTCCTTCTGGTCATTACTATGTCAGTAATTCTTAATAAAAAATAATTGTCAATTATTTGCATAAAATTACAGGTATTGTTATCATTATTAAATAAGTAGTATATATTATCATATCAAATTGAACAAAATACTACATTTTTTTAACCATGCCCATCTCTATAAGTGCAATGTCTGTTGAAATCAGACTTTTAAATTTTCCTTAATGTGCTTTACTTAAATTACTTCATTACGTTTCCTCTAGAGCACTCCTGCGTCACGTTTTTAGTTTCCCTCTTAATACACCTTCAAGAACTCACGAAGATAAAAAAAGACAAAAGATAAGTAGAATTAGCTTGGCATTTAATGTGTTAATACTCTGGGATGAAGTGGAAATCGAACCTAGAGAAGGATAGCTAAGAATAGGCTTAATGATTAGAAGATAAATTCGTTGTTTTACCTTTGCTTAAGACAGGAGTTTTTCCAATAAAAGGTGTAATTCTGTTGAGCGTCTGAAGATTTTCCTTTCAGGATGGGGTAGTAATCATTAGTTTCACGATGAACTAGCAATGATTAGTATTAATTTGTTTGATACTTTTTGTAGTGCATTCTTAAAGGAATCCAACAGTTATAAAACGAATTAAAATGTTACTGTTTTATTTATTTCACGTTCCTACGAGGTAAGGAGTAAAATCTATATATTTAAAGATATTGTATTCCAGCTTACTAGCATTTATTACAAATTTAGCAGTTATCTGCTGAAATATTATTTGCAATATAAATTATCTTAGGGACGATGGAAAATTATTAACTACATTATTTTAAATAAATAATGTTTTAAATCAAGAGATTCAAGTTTCAGAGAGAGGTAACCTTACTAATCTAAAAACTGCTAACTTACAGCATTCATAACTTCAAATAAAAATTACCAATATAATAGAATTTAAGTATCTTAAAAGAGTCCGAATCCCGTAAATTAAATACAGAGACATCTGGTGGCAATAAATGCAATTGATCACCGATAATCCGCAAGCACAAATCCAACGAAGTGGTGTGCGTAAACGGTAGTCTATCTTCGAATGCATTTCTCCCAATGATTCTACGCATTCGCAAAGCACTAATGGAAGAGGGGTTTGACCTTGCACCGATTGCTACGAAGCACCTCCAATGCAAAGGGATCTTGTTCTTGTCAATCACTTATGGCGCCTTGGAGAAACTTGTGTAAATAGAAAGGTCTTGTTGGGTGAAACAAAGCATTGTTATCAAGTGTTTTACTCATGCTCATAATTTTTCACCAGGCTTTGGATATATTCCAAAGAGCAATGTCTGACATGTATATAAGACTGAGATGTTCAATATAACCCTCTTAAAGGTCGATTTAATCCTCAGTGTTCTGTTTTCAAGAAAAGTAGGTCTGCACAGATGTGATGTGAGAATGGATAGTTACCCATTCAAACACTTGCTTAGAAGAGTGAGTAAAACACCTTCTAGAAAGCTAGGAACGTTAGTTTGCAGCACACTTAGAGATTACTTTAAAAAGAATATATTTTGCAAGCATAAAACAACTTCTCAACAATTTCAGTCATTACGTAAGTCCGGAGTGTATTTAAAAATCTTAAAAACTTTCGACCTTTTCGTTGTAGTTGTATTTTAATTACAACTGCGAATTTTGAATGGGAAACTTCTTTTCTTCATGTATGGGATACTTAAATGACGTTTTTTGTTTTCAGTATTGTTTTCTTCATGAACATGGAGTCGTGTGAGTTTCATCCAGAAGCATTTCGTATCGCAAAAAGCAAAGTTAAAATCCTGAAATATTTCAGAATGATCAACTGCAAACTGATTTTTCAAATGAATATAACACTCTTAGTACGACTGTTGATCCAGCTTGCTAAATAAAGAAAATATTTTATAAACTGTTAAAACATTAGAAATGCTGAGAATCTATTGGGAAGATCAGATTTTCATGAGACAAAAGCATAATATTTTATTTAGCTTAACTCCCGAGATGTAGCATCATTTATACGATACAAATACCTCCTTAATGTTGATCTCGAATATATGGCAAGTTGGGCTTACCCTCTGCAGCATTACTACGAAGAAAATGCTAAAGTCAGTTGTCTTACACGTAAGCTGAGCATCCCCCTGTCAAGTGTGTTATTTGTTATTACATTAGAAGGAAATTGCTCTAAATAAAATATCAGAGCTATAAACAAGATTCTGTTTTAGATCCGTTTCGATAAGTAAGATGAGGCTTGCGCGGAAGTGGGATTAGTTTTACCATTTATTTCGTGAAAAATCCTCAGACAGTAAATAAAAATTTTTCATTAACATTGCTTGCTTTGAACACAAGAAACACTGTTGTAACAGAGAAGAAGAAAAATCTATTGAAGTTTACGATGGCTAACAGGCAAAGTTAGTGCCGCTTATACCTCTCTGCAAAAACTGTTTGGCTCATGTTGTTCTACAGCAGAAAAGTTCCGAAAATTATTGCAACACAAACAATGGGCAAAGAACTATTTAAGATATGATTTTTAACCTGGTATGAAGGGCAAAGAATATGCCACACATTTCTATATACGATATTCTAAACTTCAGTACTTTATTCGTTAAGTAGGAGAATAATTCATATCGTGATGGTAATGAAATCTCTACACCAAAACGTTTAATTAGATGGCACATGGCGTGGCAGATGTTATCCTTCAAAATCCCATTTTATGCATAAAGACAGAAGGAGAAGGAAAATGAGAGTGAAGAATACTCAGAAGACAAATGGTCTGGATTAGAGAACTTGATTCAAGCAAAGTACAGTACGGCTATCAATCAAGAGTGAGGGAAGATTTCATTGAGGACATTTTTAGGGAAAAGGGATTGTATGCGTATTACTCTTGAGGTAAAGATAAAAAACGTCCACGCAGCCATCCCGCTTGCAGCGATTCTTACAGGATAGAACTATCAGTATTCATCCGTTTAGCTAACTTAACTACCCACTCGGTAACTCGGTTACGAAGAACATGTTTCGCCTTCACAATTGAAAAAATATGCGCTAGCTGATATAAGAATGTTTTCATTGGTAAATAATTTTAGAAACAATAATATCTAAAAGGCTTGAACTTAAAACTAAAAAATGTGATAATTTTGTTGAGTCTATATATAACCAAGTAATTATATGTATTAGAAGCAATTTTTATTACAAATTTTGTTTCTACTGGATGCTGAAATGTCCGTTGGCGAATCGGCTGCCGACGGATCATCTTCTCGGCGGAAGATCGACAGCGAAACGGTGATGGCAAAACTTGCCGTTTTGGAAACGACAGGGAGCCCTAGTCCCTTGCGTATTGGATAATATGCAGCAAATTTTCTTATTGTCTCACTATTTTTTGTATATTTATGCAAAGGTCCTCACTCCTTTCGTATTCTAATTGTAAAATGGAATGCAAGAATTATATGCGGTTTCTTAACATAGTTTACTGAATGATGTCGAACTGATTCCTGAAATAATTAGCACTTTTACAACATCGCTTTTTACTTGAACACCGTTTTACTGAAGGATTTGAACATGAAATGTTTTGTGAATTCAAAGAACGGTGTATTTTAAATATTAATTGATATACTTGATTCTTTCAGTTCATTTCGTTAATTATGTACACGTAGAGCAAGAAACCAGGTTATTATTTTAATAATTTTCCTCGCTTCTACTATCTAAAAAGACAGAACGAAACGTCAGCTTATTTTATTTAAGCCCTCAAGGAAAATGTTCTGCGTTAGATTTCTCTAGATAAATGTTTGAAAATCTTTCGCCAAGAAGTTTTATATTCTGTTGAGGATACGCCGTCAACGAGAGATAAGACTCAGGCTACAAATTTACATAAGGGTTGAAGATAGAAGCAGAAATGGAAACACAAAAAGAAAAAATTTGTTTTTTGAGATCCTTGATAAAGAAACAAACAACAATCGCAAGCAATTCTGTGGGGATTGTAATTTTATGACGTGAGCTTTATCTCTAATGTGCGATGCTTCATATAAACCCAATAAACAACCCTGCTCAAAGATTATTTTCCCGCTTTTACTGTTATTTCTCTAAAAATAACCGAGAACAAATACTCGTAAATTTTTGCAGGCAATTCTCAACGGGATATTTACAAATTGCTTTGCACTCTAGTAAGTATTGTCTTTGTATAATGTAACTTCAGATCTAAACGAGAAATAAATTCATAAGAAAATCTTCCGCGAGTCATATATATTTATGGAGACATAGTTACGATTCCTTGTTTTCTTGAGATTTTACAAGGATGAAATTTTCTTAAATATAATAAACAAGCTCCTGGTTGGTTGGACGCAAATAAAGCAAAATATTTGAAATAAAAATTTTATTTTGATTAATTCGAAGTATAGTAAACGTCTCGTGCCAACATATCTAATTGAAAATTCATCTCCATCGTGGCCAGTATTTCTATATCTTAAACAATATTTTGAACGTTCTTAAGCAAAGTAAACAGAAAGGTTTGGAAATGTGGGTTTTCTTCTAACAGAAGTTTCAATGTATAGTATTTGTCTAATACAAATTCTATTGCTAATAGAGAGTGATGCAATGTTCAATGTGTAGGAAATAAACAAAAGTTCATCAATGTTTACCGTGGTCGTTATTTGTCTTAATGTAATTTTTAGTTTCAAATGTAAATGCATAAAGTCAATTATTCATCATTACAAGATTATTTAGTAAAATCAATCAGTTATAATTTAGTTCCAATATCTTTTAATTATATACTGAACTCGCTCTGAAAGGCCATACCAGCAGCAGAGCGGTAAAGTCGCTCAACACTGCGAGTTCGAACCAGGATTTCATCCCAGCTAACGGGTTGTCTGCATGGTCATGGTTTTTTCCATTTGTGACGTACACACGAGCCTCTTTCCTTTAGAAATTCCTCCATGAAAGTACCCTTCCCCAGCCTTTGAATGCTTTGCCAAAATAAAATAAACCAAGCCAAACCGCTCTAGAAGTAAGCATATTTGCTTAATATTTAAGAACGTGTTAATAGGCATCGAGCTTTAGAAGTTAGCAGACTTCTAAGCTGTGTAACTAGATTTTCTCAAACTAACTTATTCGTTTGTCATTCAGTTAGTAGCTATAGTCTGTCCACCTTGAGGCCACGTAAACTTGGCTACGCTTACATTGCGTGGTGTTGGGTGATCCTAGCATTTTACTTTAATTAAACCTTATATAGCATATAGCATGCGGCTATCTGACAATCGAATTTGGAAATACCTATTTCAGCTTTGGATGGGTTCTCTGAGCTAATTCTTACAGTGAAATTAACACCCTCCCTAACAGGCGACGTCACGTTTCTTCTCGTTGTGGACGGACTGTTGCATTTGCTTTTGGGCACCGATTTAAATTTTTAAAACTAATTAATTAATTATTTGTAGTATCAGACTAGCTGACAACGTTTTAGCTGAAATATATCTAACTCCACCCTCTGACCGTAGATGAATACCGTTAAGATCAAATTTTGATAATGTGTTGCAAAAGTTGTGAGGGATTATTTCTATTTATTAATTATTTCAAGTCAAACTCTCACTCTTCAAATGTTACCTAAAAGCTACTGTGAGAATTATCACTGATAGTTCAACAAAGTGTAAAACATGTACAAGCACAAATATCTAATTTAAGTTTCGTTCTAACTCCCCACTTGCGAACGAAAAGTAAAATGCTACAAAACAAAATTACATGTCCGCTAGACTTGGCAGTAAACCAAATTATCGTTTAACAGTCTCTTTATGTACACATCTACATACATTATATGCAAGGCTACAAGCTATGGACCAACAACTAAAAGCAAGCTCAAATCTTAACTTAACCAACCAATCTAATGACATTAAGATCCGAATTTCTTCCTATGCAGCGGCTTCTCGTAATACGTATGCTCGACAGAGGTTAGCTAGATGTTGATCTAAACACTCATACGGTTACAAGCTTATTCCCTAATTTATAATAATTTGCCTGCAACTCAAATCTGGGTAGTTCTGTGGAATGAGTGAGTTTGTGATGAAAATGAAGAGTACATGAAAGATGTAAATTTAAACTGTAAATTGTTTGTAAACCTCAACTGCAATGCCGATAAGTTAGTAAATAATATTCTAATTTTTAGAAGTACAATTGATGTATTAAATCTTAAGTTTCTTACTATTACAAGATGCAGTTTTCTGTGCATTGTACTTGATTTTATTTGTGTTACTTCTGTACGTTATCATCAGAAAATTCATGCTTGTACAAGAGTTCTCCAGCGACAGTTAAAGCTAACCATTAGCGTGTGAATGGGTGAGACACGGTTATTGATTCAGCAAGAAACTTAGTGGAAGATTTCTGAATATTTTGAATTCAGTCAACTTGATAATTCTTTGCGCTGCATTTAATTTAATTAGAACTTGAAGCATGTCATTCCTAAAGTTGCTGATATAGCAAAACGTTGAACAAAATATTGGGGAGGAAGGACTGATAAATAAATAAAATGCGATCAGACCGTTTTCAGCTCTTGACTGCTCGCATGGCCTGGCATCCTCACTTCCTCGCCAGAATCCTCACTTCTTTTCAAACTGAATTACAACCTTCTACGAATGGCGTACGATTCTTATTGTAGGATTTTATAAAGGTATAGTTAAATTACTACATCGATTAGTGAGCATAAAAATAAGAAAACCTAGATATTCTCACTACAGGTGACCTACCAAGCGGTATCTTTAACAGCTGTGACCTAACATGTATTTAACTTTGGTTGCGAGTATGATCATGTGATACACCTGACTGCCGATAAATCATCAGAAGAACTGTGGTGCAGATACTCAGACAATAGAAAGGCTAGTGCAAGGGTTCTCAACCAGGGAAAGTTCCCTACTGGTGAGTTGATACTCAGTTGGGGAACGCGGTCAGCCTTTTATTGATTTGTTAAGCGTGTAGTTTATGAATATAAAATATTACTTATATTCATATGTCGGTATTAAACAACTTATTATTACTTAACAATTTTATTTTATACTTTTCTTGTTTAATTTATTAAGCATATATTTTTCGAGTTTTGTAAAAGATCGTAGTTCTAGCGGTAAAATGATGTATATGGAATAGTATTATTTCAAACGACAAATACCAAACGCACCTCTTGAAACGTTATTTTAAATACATTTAAAGTACGATGAAGACCATCGAGGGAGATGTTAAATCATTTTCAGGAGCACATCAGTGCGTTCTTCTGGACATAATATATAATTTAATATAGTAATATTTTAATGTAATAAAAGTAGGTACATATAATTTCTTTGCATTTATTTATTTATTTATTTATTTACTCTTGATTTCCACATATTCAAGGTAATGTTATTAGTTTCTTTGTTTTTGATCATGATTCATGGGCAAAAGGCAGATTACCAAGCGGGGGTAAATTACCTGCTGCGAGAATACCAAAACTTGCGTCCTTAGTAGACATTTAGACTCAAAGATATGTTTTACACTGTGAATTAGCAGAGTAAATTAGTGTCATTTACTGGCTTAATATTAATAATCCCAATTAAATTTTTCTCAGTGATTTTCTGTATTCGGTTATCTAGGTTCCATCCACATCCAGCTCTTTTTATCACTCAGAATATATTTCAGAGAAATGATTTATCATTCTGATTTGAATACAAGGTGATTTATTCTACTAGTCCAGTTACATCACAAACGTTTTTTACTTTAAAACTCGAATATAAGATGAAGTGTTATTCTGAAAATATTCTTCTGAAAGCCTGACGTATTGCCTTATATGCAAGATGAATTCAACTTAACTTTTGAACTGAATACAAAATCACTTTTTATTTTTAAAATGATACTCATATTTTTAATGTATGCTTAATCTTTTCATAAGTACTATTTTAAAGTAATCTTTTGTTAATTCCTTGTATTTTTTTTAAAAGGGCCATATTTGCATGTTTCGTTTTTATAAGAATGGTGTTTAAACTATTTAATTCTGCTGTAGAATATTTCCAATGCTAAGATGGTGTACGTAAATTCCTCGTTAATGATAATCTATATTTTCGATTATAAAGAAATTTCTAGGATGAGTAATAGTGTTATGTAGGAGCCCGTTTCATATATAGTTCAGCGGAGTTTATTTATGCTTGCATTGGCAAAACAAACATCTAATATATTCGAAAATACTTTCAGAAGTACATGCCTCTTTAGTCTCTCAGTTTTTGGTTGTTTAAAAAATGTATTAATTTTTGGAATCTTACTTTAAATTCAAAGCAAATTTCACTTCCCTCGCTAAAAGTGCAGAACATGCAAAGACAACGAATACTTTATTAAGTATAATGACTCTGCATTGTTCTTTTCAGTTATTTCTTCAACATTTTACTGTCATTTATAAGTACTTTATGATTCAATTAAATAAGATAGCTAATGGGACTCCATTATTCCTGGAACATATTAGCTTAATTAAAATCTGTACTTTTGAGGGAAGGTAAAAATAAAGTAATGTTCCAAAAAACAACTAATTTCCGGAGGAATATTATAAAAACGATTGAATGAAGGGAAAAAAATTATCAATTGTTTTGATTTGCATATTGTCTTAAATAAGCCATTTTCTAATTGCTAGCTTTAATTTGTTTGTTATACACTTTACGTTTATTTCAGCCATCTCTCTAAGAAAATATTACAATATAAATATTTTTTTGAAATTTCTGTTTTAAATGCACATCTATTCCTGTTTTTCTTCCACCGTTTTTACAGCTACTGAAAGGAAAGAAAGTAAAATGTCACTTTTGATTAAAATGTATATTTGAATTTTCTCTGAATCTGATTTGACCTTTACCATACAATTTTTATATAAACATACAAGTGCAGATTTGCGTTACATCTTAACGTTTAGTACACCTTATCCCTTCTGACTGTATGCGTGTTATAAATACCCAGAACAAAAGTACTTTTATTGGTTATTCATATTATAAAGCATTCAATAAAATCTAAATGTTAATCATGAAAGAGGAATAAAACAATGTATTTAATTTAATTGTATTAAATTAATTGCTTAAGAACTCAATAAAAATAAAACTTCAAATATAATATTTTTGCTTAAGTTTGTTTTTTGTTTCATTCACTTGGGTAATTTATGGATTTTGATAACTGTTTTCCAGGAGAACGTTAAAATGCTATTTTTGTGATAAAAAATTTACTAAAAAAATGACTCACATCCTTTTCATGCCAAGCATTTCTAAAACAAGATGCATAAAATATCTTCGGAGTTAATAAGGTTTAAATTAATTGTACTGAAAAGCAAAAGTAATTTTAGCAGTCACAAAACTACTTATAGAATTAAATTATAAACAAAATTGTACGCCTTTTGTAATCTAAGATTTTAAATTATAGAAAGAATAGAAGAGAGCAGCAAAGAATCTAATCTTCTGAGAAGCAGCAAAGAATCTAATCTTCTCAGTTTTCGGATATATATAAAATAAAATTTATTACCGATTTTATATGTGAATTATAAAGTTGTACGACAATATACTTACTTAAAAATGCAATACAAGTTCGTTAATAAATGCATTACTGATTAAGCGGTCATACTTTTAAAGCATAAAATATCGGTAGTTGCCTCAATGCATAGTAGAGTATAAACTAGAACAAATAACTTTAAAATGTATTCTTCCACTGAAAATCTTACATTAAAAATATATTTCAGAAAGCTGTGATTTTTTTTTTTTTTTTTTTTTTTTTTTTATTCTAAATTCTACTCTACTGATCATTTCTGAAAGATAATTGCTTTTTATTAAGCTAACAAATAAGAAGTTATAAAAATTAAACCGCAGTCTTAATTTTACTGTAACAGAATCAATCACGGATGATTTAAAATACATCCATTTGTGTTAAAAAGCTGCAGTAAGAACCGCACACTTATGCAGTCTTTAAATAGCTTTGAAATCCCTCTTAATAAAGACATAAATCATGGAAACTTAACAAAATGCTTGCACGTTTGGACAGGCTGCGAAGGAAAGTTCATAACTTAGAGTCAAACTGCCCTAAATAAATTGCATGCCTTCAACTATCCATTCCGTTGAATCATGTATTCTCAGACAATTTACGAAATTTGCTTAAGTGACATTCACCCTAAGGCAATTTGTAAGGCGATCGGATCTTTGGTATTCACTATTCCGCCCGACAGCATGGCATCAACCGAAAGCGCTAACCGAAAGCTAAGCCTACAATTAAGATTTAACTGAGATCAATAGCTTAGTGCGGTAGCGGCTGTTTCCCTCCAAGTGATGGATATTCTGCAACCTCAGCTCTGTACTCAGATCAGCTTGCTCTAATAGCCACCCGCAAGACCTTTCGTCATTTTTTTCCCACTTCTTTTTAGTGCTTAAACGTCAGGAATGATGAACGGGCTACAAAGCGCTTATGTAGACGCTGAGGTTGGTTCTTCCCATCCTATCAGATCGCAGCGTAGTTATGGAAGTTAAAAACCGTCTGACGCAAGCTATGAAAAAGAACATAGACAGAAAATGTCTCCTCCTTTATGAGAAATAAAGAGGACTTTTATAAGCTTTATTCATCCAGTCCGTATACACACACTGATATATGCGAGAGTAAATGAGTAGATATCTTCTGAGCCAGGCCAAAACAACGACTCTGCAATATTCTCGCTGCGGGAAAAATACCTATAAAAGGTGATTCTTTGGTAAATACTCAAATATGAAATTTACACAACTAATTCTGGTCACTTGGTTTGCGAGATGGTGTGCAGAAGCTATTTCTGCATTTGAAGTAGCTGTTCGAATCAAATGTAAGGCAAGGATGTTTATAGTATTATTACGGACCCTTAAAATCCGTCGAAATGAAAGTTATTTTGAGAAGCTGATGGTATATAAAGAGAGATCAGATTTTAGAACTCCTTATTAGGATGTTCTGTGTCAAAATGACGATTACTGAACAAAGTAGCGCAATAAGACACTTGTAGAAAGGCCATTAGATATTCCAGAATAAGAAACATGAAAAATTAATTGCGCTTTTGCAGGGATTTGAATTAAGATATTTCAGTTTGCTAACAGGGCATGCTATCCAGTTACACCACAAAAGCAAGAAAGAGGAGCGTCATTGCCAATTACATTTTTTCGCAATGAAAGGCTACTTATATCCGATAAATCCGAGCGGTAATAAATTAAGGTCCGCCCCATTTTAACAACTGTAGACATCATTTATCATTTCTAAGCGGGAAATATAAAAATTAGCTGTATTCAATTGGAATTCGTACCAGTATCTTTCAGTTTGTTAGCTGGGCGTGCTTACCAGTTATACAAAAGCGCTCGCACAGTGCAAAGCTGTTATGCCTTACTTCTACACTGACAGTGCAATTTTGTTTCTTCGAGCGTTTGATTGTTAATGGACCACATATTGACGATTGCTGAAGAATCATTTTGTATGAGTAATTCCACGACCAAGAAAATGTCAATATAGTATGAATTTCGCAATTTCGAATTATCTACTTTAGCAGAGTAAAACACAGACAAGGCCCGGTGGTGCAGTGGCTAGAGCGTCGCGCAGCAGCAGGTTCAGGGTTCGGTCCTCGGGCTGGGTAAGGCTTGACTCAGCCTTTCATCCCTTGACGAGGTCGATAAGATGAGTACCAAGTTCGCTTGGGGACTAAAAACCGGGGGTCCTGCGAAGAGCTGACCACTTGTCCAGGCAATGATGCACAAGCACCCCGGAAGTCTACACAGAAGATATCAGGGCACTGCTGGCCATGGCTCTCTAAGGATGTTTGTGCCGCCGAGTTTAGTTTAAAACATATATAAAAGCAACTTTATAAATACTTTTAGTTAAAGTAAGAATAGAGTATATCGGATTGCAGAGTCTCACCTTCTTTGGAAGCATAAACTAAACTAAAGACTCAATTTGAATGCAAACGACTTATCACTATGTCCAGTAAACAGACAGAGAATGTACGAAGTTTGTAAAACACCCTTTTATTAAACTCAGCCAATTTAACAAACGGCGGTTTCTGTTCTTGCACAACCAGCCAGCACTTATGGAGTAATTTAAGTGTAACTAAGTTAAGTCGTAGTTTATCCAAACGCCGCAGACAGACTGTTATCAAGAGATTCAACTAGTAACGTGGCGTTTAGCAGACAAAACATGCTCTAAATCAACAATATAAAACCTTCCTTTAAATACTATCTCTTTCTGTCTCATTTGAGCATGCGCGAACTAAAATTTACATTTCAGC
>KK112838.1:94032-118078 GCA_000611955.2 Stegodyphus mimosarum
TCTATCATCAATACTGAAAGCTTGCTAGCATCAGCTCTAGTCAAAAGTTATCTATAGTGCAAAAAGGATTTCTTCCCTACTAGTGGCCGAGTGGTTAAGAGCGGTGAATACTGATAGTTTGGATTCAATTACAGGCAAATGGGCTCGCTTTGTCGTTGGTTTTTGTAGCTTTCTTCCTGTGTAGCATGCATACGAGCTCGTTTCTTCACGAAGACAGATAGCCCTCGTGAATTTGCCATATTCGGGTAACTTAACCTGAAAGATTTCCATCAATTATTAATGAATCACGAATAATAAAAGTGGTCCGTAGAAATGGTTCGCCGTTTAACGTGTTAAAAGACTATTTTAATTTAGGTGAGGATGACATCAGAAGTCTCAGTTAAAGAAGGTGTAAGGTGTTTATTTAAATTAAACAGTTATTTTATGTTCAGTATCTATACTGTCGTTTCTCCCTTGCTGTTTTCCTGCCAGAACGCAAATTTTAGTTCGCTCGTATTTAAATGAGGTAGAAAGAGATAGTATTTAAAGGGTCGTTTTAAATTTTTTAGACAAAGTGTGTTTTGCCTGCCGAAAGCCACATTGGTAGTTGAAAGTCTACTTAACACTCGGTTTCGGCATTCTTTAATTATGCTTGCCAATAGCGCTTGTCACGCCGGTGTAGGCTTCAGCCAACTTGCGCGCTAATTATTTCTGTGTAGCCTTTGGTTTAAATTACAACTTAACTTTAATTTGAAATTGTATCATTCGGATTGCGCCATAAATGCTGAAGGTTTTATAAGCACAAGAAGTGGCTTCTGTTCAGTTATTTCAACTCAGAATAAAAGGGTCTTTTATACCCTTCTTACGTTTCGATGTGATTAGCTAGACATAGCAATAAGTCACTTTCGTCTATGAAAGAATATTGGCTAAGTATAAGCTACCTAAAAGACTGAGGCTCTAAAAGTATGGAATACCTTTTCGTCATAAATGTTATATTTGTCCTCTATTAGTCGGTAATAAACTGGAAATATGCAAAGGTAATTACTACAATTATGGTTTTATTTGAAACTTGGGTGTGAAAGAACGCTTCCATGAGCAGCCTGGAAGGTACCTGCAACAGTTGCATAACAAAGAAGGAAAGCTTCGACAGATTTAATGTAAATCAGTTTGACTACTTCGCCGCAATATCATGGAGAGATAAATTACCTTTGTCAAATAGCCAGGTGTACAGGAAATTGGGGAATGCTGTACACAACCAAAGAGCTTATAGGATTTGTTTTTTTGACAAAACGTTTTACCGTAATTTAAACTCGGATTTTTAAACTCGGAACTTAGATTTTGTTACTCAAAATAAGAAATCTATTAGTTAATCTACTTGCATGGATCACTGTTTTGATTTACGTCGATGCGAGGGGGAAAAATTGTGCCTCAAAACTTTCAGCTGTTGACAAATGTGACCTTCGACACCGACTCGATAGTTGTTTCGCGCATGATCAAGAAGGTATTAAGGCTAGATAGCTAGCTCTTGTAATGTAAACGTCGTGTAAATTTTTTCTTTTGCAGTCTTGCGGAACTACACCTGTTGCCGAATCTTTCTTTCTTAATTCTAGAAGTTCTTTGGAGTAACAGCATTGTGGCTGACCCCTCTATTAACAGCTGTAATTTATCGTGCACACTTTCTTTGTAACAAATGAATTTCTTTTCCGTGCACTTAAAAATGGCAGGAAAGGAAAGGAAAATAAATATATATAGAGACTGTTATTAAAATTCAAACTTATAATGTTTATTGAAAAACGAAATTTCAATAAATATGTTATTTCAACTATGAAAGACCTCTGCATGCGAATTTGTTAACCAAGACAAACCTCCAAATATAATGTGTTATTTTAATCCTCTCCAAATACAAAGCATTATTTTGATCCTCTCCTTTCTGCAATTGGTCTTCATCTACTTTTTCATATCCACACGTGTTTGCCGTGTGGTCAAGCAATATCCCAAGCATGCTTACGCAAAAAGGAAAACTTATTAGGAATCATTTATGAAATGCAAATGTAAAAAGTATGAGAACAGCATTAAATTCCAAAGTGATCTCTTCTTTTATTACTGACATACTTTCAGTCCTTTAAATTTGAACTTATCTAACATTTAATATTATTTTTGCGGAAAGTAAAATTAATTTACAGAATTCACTATGCTCGTGCTACGTTATTTTAATGCTCATTTTACCCTCTTTTTTTACCTGAAAATAATCTTTCCTTCAATCCCACCCCTTTTCACCAAATATTTGCTTCAAAATATTTAATATGTTTTCAGAAACAAGCCTGATTTTGCTTTATCTTTTCCAGAGTACTAATAAACATATAAAGGGTTTTTTACCCTTTAGCCTCACTTTTCATTATTTTAAAGGGTAAATGTAATGGCCGCTGTTCCCGGAAAACATAATTTAATTGTCCAAGAAATCTTTCCTAACGTCTAATCTTAAGAGTTGTGCAGAGAAATAAAATTTTTTCTACTTTAAGTGTATTTTACCTCTTGTTGCCTCTAAGCTGGCTTAAAACGCGTAATGGCGTTAACTCGTGCGCATTAAAAGCGTGTTTCTCTTTACTCGGTAATTGTGCAAGGAGGGCTGAAACATTACTCTTAAGTTAATGCCCTAGTTTACTCGAATGGCTTGATAAACAATGTTTTAAAGCATTTTGCCGTGATTTAACAGTACGTTCCATATTTCGACCTTTTGTCTTCTTTTCAACAATTCAAAAGATTCATTCTTTTGAAATGCGGTCTTGTGTATTTAAATTCCAAAATATTAAATTCCGGCTTAGGAAAGGCACGTAAATCCGGCAGTTCATATATAAATTAGATTGCTGTAAATAGATAATCGCAAGGCAAAAATATTGTTTAAAGAACAATTTAGTTACTATTGGTAATTCAACTCTGTATTTTCTGTTATGTATGATATGTGATGTTTATTATTTACTATCATAACCTCATCTCTTCATCTCTCGCTTTTTACCTGAGAGATGTTCTTTGTTTACTTTTGTTTGTGAATCCAAATTTGCAATGAGAAGCAAAAGAGATAAAGATAATCTAAGGCGTATGCACACAGCACCATTCCATTCAAGTCCTTCAATGTCCTGTTTCTTGTTTATATGAAAGAAAATCACAAGTACATAGAATTCGATGATGGTTTTGGATCTCTTAAAACATGGGCTGTAGGCTTGGGATTTTGGGGCTTTCACAATCATCAAGCCGTGGTAGTGAATGTGGAGATGTTAAAGTTCAAAAATGCGCCTAGATCCTACCAAAGGCCAAAAGTTTAGAACTGCTCCTAGCTCCTACCCAACGCGTTTTCGAAAGCACATTTCTTTAGGCTATAATTTGCATTTAACCGTTATTTACTGTGATGTAAACAGTACACCATAACAAATTCTACATATCGCATGGGCTATGTTTATGTATTTTCTATTTGTTATGCACTAGCTAGTTTCACTTAGAAAGCTCCGAACGAAGGTATCCTTCGATTTAGGCAGATAGTCTTCACGAGCATAGTAACTGGGGTTTGAATATGATAGATTATGAAATACTCATTTTGCTTTAGCTGATGCCTGTTCTCTTATTCTCATTCTACGTGCAGTTACACATAATAGCACATGTCTTAACGTGATTTGAGAGTAACTTCAGTGTTAGTAACACCTATTATGCAACTGAGAATTCTAGATTTAAAAATAAGTGTAGAAAACAGCGTTTTCTTCTGATTTTAATCAAATACGCAAAACAGTCTACTTTTATATTCTATTTTTACTGTGTTGATCCATTGAAGACTATTTCTCGTTTGTTTGTTTAGCTAATTATGTAAGCATGTCTATTGCTCGTTTATTTGTTTAGCTAATTATGGAAATGCACAAGAGGGTTGTCTACCTAAAGGAAAGGATACCTTTGAGGAGGATTTTAAATAAAATGATTTCATATTCAAGTTGCATATGAAGATTGGATTTTATTGTCTTGTGGCAATACACAATGCCAGTAGGAAAGCTGGAGTTCTCGCGGAAGTGTTGTTAAGGGAAGATGGCACGTACTTACATTACACATAGAGATAACCAAAAAGACGTCCATACAATTAGCCCCCGGGTATGTAACACATGAAAAAAGCAATCAAAGCACTTGGTCATCCAGCCCCTTCACTCAATTTCAAACTCGAGTTAAATTACCAAAGTTCAGCTTTATCACCACTTGTTCAGACTTAATAATAAGTCTGAACATTTTACAGTACTTTTCCTTCATAACTAAATTTTATAAAAGGGAAATCTCTCTTTTCCCAATAGTTGCGATTAAAGTTGTAGAGACATTAGGTTATTTGGAAACAGGAGATGTAAAAAATGAGCAGTGCCCTCGCCGGGACTCGAACCTCAGACCTCTCGAATACGCGCCGAGTGCGCTAACCATTACACCACGAAGGCATACTAGGATGCCGAGAGAAATACCTTATATAATCCCCCTTTTAGAGGGTGAATAGGGATTAGGCGCCCCAAATCCTGGTGTTGGAGAATCATCATCCACCGCATTTGTTGCCCCATTGTAGAGACATAAGGTATTTTTTGATGCTGAGATACATGAAAATAGAGTAATGTCCTCGTCGGAAGTCGAACCTCGAACCTCTCGAATACGCACCGCGTGTGCTGACCGTTACACCACGAAGGCATGCTAAGAACGCGGGAGAAATACCTTATAAAGTTAAGGAACGTATTCTATTATTTATACCTAGAAATATCTAGCGACTGAGTAAGATCGCATAGTCCAGCTACCCTCATTGCGAATGCTATTTGGCTTCTCAAAAGAGCCGAATTTCATTCCAAATTCCAACAATCTTAATTACTTGCTTTTGTAATGCAGTTACAATCGTTAGGCAAGTTTAATTATTTTCATACTATATTATGATTGATTATCATTCTATATACAAGATACTCCCACGTATCATTTGCAATTTTGCAATATTCATGGAAATGAGTTTATATATTTTTGAATTTATTTTAAAAGTGTAAGGCTTTAGTTTAAACTAATAAAGTTTTATTTTAATTTGCCTTTTTCTTATCTGTTCTTATTTCAATTTCCCGTTAGAATAAGCGCGCGTTTCAGCTTTATGCTAATTTGAAGTGGAGCCAACGGTAGGTAGGAACTATACGGTAGGTTGCTATTTAAACGGTAGGTAGGAACCTCTCAGTGTGAGAGAGCTTTTAGTCTCAGACCACTGCTGCTCTGTTCGACGTTCGACTGACTAGCTAGTAATTAAATTCTAAGCCTTAGTGCTGTTACGCTATTACTTACTGAAGTAAATCTAAGTGCGTTAGTATTAGTTAAATCTTGCTACACACCATTTAGCATAGAGGCCAACCTCGCGTTCATAGCTCTGTGAGCAACGGTTACTTAGTTTCTATTTAAATTTAGTTTAAATTATTTGATTATTTAAATTATTTGATTAAATTATTTGATTTAAATTATTAGACCCAAGTGCGGTCATTATTTTCTGTATCCCTCCCGAGTTGGGAAATGGCTGTATGTAATTGTGGTTTTAAATCCTTCTTTAGTGCAAAGAGGATTTTAAATCCTTCTTTAGTGCAGTTCTTCTACCACAAAACATAGCTGCATTCAGCTTCCTGTTCAAGATCAGGACTTAAAGGTTTCACGAATATGTTTGCCAAGAATATGCACCGAACACTCAGTCCTGACAAAAGTACATTTTTCAATTTGTATTCAGTTAAAGTGACAAATGTATTTTCAGACGTCTAAATAAGAACAAATTCATACAAGAACTTTCTGCAAGAATTCGAGACGCATGTTTCTAGGCTACATAGTTAAATTACGAAGACATAGTATTTAAATTTTGGAAATCATTAATAAATTAATAATTCTAATAGTTGATTTGAGGACCATTTCTCAATTTATTTTACTAGAAATGACTTTAAATGTAATGCATCGTTAATATAACATTGCAACCATTAGGAGAAATATACCTTTTATAAACAAACGGTTTAATATCTGTTAGTGCAAAATTTCGTCGGTGCACGTATTTTAAAATGCCGTCGGTGTTTTGTTGTCTACAATAACAATAGATTTCTGTTACAATCTGAAATAAATTAGAGTTACTGATTTACCCTCTAGCTAACGACAATGCATTGTTATTGAAATTTAGCTGATGAAATTAATCTCATTAATAAGAAGAGCGATATGAAGTTATAATTTGCAATTCAGTAGCGAAAATGTGCATATTACATAGAAATTGTTCTTAATGCAAACATTTTAATGAATGTTAAATTCTACGATGTTATTCCAATTCTTATTTTAAAACTTTATTTTAAAGCTAGATTCTAAAATATAATCTAATACTTAATTTTTTAAAAATTATTTTCAAAAGATATAAAATACGCAGGTTCTCTCTTTGTTTAACATATAGATATACTTGTAACATATACAAATCATTGACACCAAGCCAAAGCCAGGAATTTTCATTTAGACGCAGTTTTAGATTTTTTTGGTTGTCTTATGATATGCTTAAAGAACCGTGCTTGTTCTTTGAGATAAGCGAAAGAGAGTTATTGTATAGAAATGATAACAGAAATTTTACTTAAATTTCTTCTGTTTTAAAAATCTTTCTTTTATAACACAAACCAAGCACTACTGGACAATTAGTTTAATTTCTGTCGCAAAAGAATATACGAAATTTAGTTGCTTTCAGCAAACCGTTAGATTAAAACGTCTAAAAGCTATATGTGTTGTGTATTGTGTTCTATATTGGGGAATAAAGTTAAGTTTTTATTGGATTCAGGAGCAACTGTGAACATCATAGAATCTAAATATATTAATTGTTTTGGCAATAAAATCTCACTGGACACCTGCAATATTTATTTGAAAGGAGTAGCAGCAGAAAAGTTAAAAGTAACTAAAAAAGTCAGTTTAGTTGTAGAATTCCAGCAACAATATTTTGAAACTGAATTTTTGATATCTGACACACCTCTTTCGTCTCAGTATGGTGCTTTATTGGGAACTAAATTTCTGGTAGACAACAACATGCATTTGGATTTTTGTACTTCACAACTGTTAGGACCAAATGTAATTTTAAAGTGGAATCTAAGTCAGCCTAGTGCTATGAACTGTAATACACCTTCTAGTTCAGCTTCTCAGTCATTTTGTTACTCTGTAACCAAACATAAGTTACCACCTTTTTCTGAGAACATTATTAAGCTTACTACTCACTCTCTTAATTTTAATGCTAATACTGTTTTGATTGAACCTTTAATGGAACATGCACAAAGTAAATTTGCCATAGCCAGATCAGTTAATCAAACTTCTCAGTCTCAAGAATTTTATGTCAAAATTGCTAATTTTTCACCAGACATTCTGCACATAAACAAAGGAATGAAATTGGCCAGTGCCCAACCTGTGAATGTCATCTCACAAAATTTGGAACATATCAACAATACTACCATTGAAACAGGCGAGGATTTCGAGTCATGGGGTGGTGAATTTGATCTCAAACATTTACCTGAGCAGCAACAACAACAATTATCACACCTTCTCAATCAATATAGTAACATCTTTGCTGCCTCAGTTACTGAATTAACAGGGTGTGACACCATCTTGCATAACATCAACTTACGTGACAATATTCCTGTTAGGCAAAAGCCTTATAAAGTCCCTTACCATCTCAGGGATGAACTCGACAGACAGGTGGCAGAGCTGCTTGAAGCTAACATCATTCAAGAAAGTGACAGCCCTTACAGTGCACCTGTTTTATTTGTTAAAAAGGCTGATAACACCTACCGTTTGGTCACTGACTTCCGTAAGTTGAACGAAAAAACAATCGAAGATAGTTTTCCTCTGCCATCCATGATTGAATTGATAGAACAGTTAGGAGATGCAAATTATTTTTCCACTCTTGATTTAACATCAGGGTTTTTCCAGATGAAAATACATCCGGATGATACCTTCAAAAGTGGTTTTTCTACTCCTTCTGGGCACTATGAGTGGTTACGAACGCCTTTTGGCCTCAGGAATGCACCAAGTTCTTTTCAAAGGCTGATGTCTATCGTTTTGGCAAATCTTTCACCACTAAAAATAGGAATTTACATTGATGATATTGTCATTGCTTCCAAAACTTTTGAGGAACATTTAGAGAAATTAAAGTTAGTTTTTGACAGATTGAAGCAGCACAATTTGAAACTTAAACCTTCGAAATGTCATTTTTTGAAAGAACAAATAACTTACTTAGGCTACAAAGTTACTAAGGGTATTATTCAGCCTGACGATAAGAATCTAAAAGTTATCCAGGGTTTTGTTGCACCTAAAAATAGAAAGGAAGTTAGGCGCTTTTTAGGCCTTATTGGCTTTTACAGAAGGTTCATTCCGAATTTTGCCCAAAAGGCACTCCCTTTAACTCAGTTAACTAAAGATAAGGTTCCCTTTTATTGGTCGAAGGAAGCTCAGCAGGCATTTGATATTCTAAAAGCTGAACTTCTGAATGAACCTATTTTGGCATTACCAAATTTTAATAACCCTTTTTCTCTGTGTACTGATGCATCTAATTATGCACTGGGTGCAGTCTTATGTCAGGAAGATTCAAATGGTTTTCAGCATCCAATATGTTATGCGAGTAGGAAATTGAAAGGTCCTGAAACACGTTACAGTACTGTAGAGAGGGAAATTTTGGCAGTTGTTTGGGCCACAGCTCATTTTAGACAATATCTTCTTGGTAAACCTTTTACAGTGTATTCTGATCAAGCTTCATTATCACATGTTTTAAAACTTAAGGATCCTACTTCTAGAATTGCACGTTGGATTATGGGTTTATCCCAGTTTGATTATAAAATTATTCATAAGCCAGGTAGATTGAATTTAACAGCTGATTACTTATCTAGAGCAGTAAATGTTACACAATTAGTCCAGACTTCCTTTACACCTGAATTGTTGGAGTTATTTAAGAAAGAGCAAGCTTCTGATCCTTTTGGCCAGCAAATTTTAATTGATCTTAAGAACAAGTTTCCAACGCCTAATTCTCAGATATTTTTTGTAAAGGAAGATATTTTATATTGCAAGTACAAGAAACCCAGTTCACGAGGGCAGAAACAAGATAGGCTGGTTGTTCCTAAAACACTAGTATCCAGAATCTTGCAGGAACATCATGATTCACCTACGGCTGCACACTCAGGCTATCACAGAACACTTCATCGTGTTCAGAAGTCATTTTTCTGGAAGGGCATGCATAAGCAGATACATAATTACATTCAGTCCTGTCACTCCTGTATCCAGAGGAGGGGTCATAGACCTTCCCATAAGGCTCCCCTTATGAGAATGCCTATGGCTACCCGTCCCATTGAGCGAATTGCGATGGATATAGTGGGTCCCCTTCCAGTTACCCTGGCAGGCAATAAATATATTTTGGTCGTAACTGACTATTTTTCACGTTGGCCTGAGGCTTATCCTTTGCAGGATACCACATCCAGATCCATTATTGAGAAATTGGAACAGTTTATTTCAACTCATGGGGTACCTCAGCACATTGTTACAGATAAGGGTACTAATTTTATTTCTCAAGCTATAATGGAAGTTTATAAGAAATTGGGGGTTACTAAACATACTACTACGAGTTATCACCCACAATCTGATGGTGTAGTTGAGAGGTTGAATGCCACTTTAATTAACTCACTTAGTCACTTAGTGTCACAAACGCAGGAGGATTGGGATAGACATCTGCCTTTTGCCTTATTGGCTCACAGAACTGGTCGTCATAGTGCACTTCAGGAGTGCCCAGCTTTCATTTTATATGGCAGGGATCTTTGTTTGCCTATTGATTTATTATTGCAAACCACTTTTAGAACCTATGATGACACAAACAACTATTCTAAAGATTTAATCTTGAGATTACAAAAGGCTTTTAAAGTAGTAAATCAGAATTTAACGGAGGCTGCAGATAAGCAAGAAATTTCACGTGAAAAGATTTCGCATGATAAGGAGATAAAAGTGGGAGATATGGTGTATTTATACACTCCTGTAGTTCAGCCTGGTATGGCTAGAAAACTCTCCAAGTTGAATCAGGGGCCTTTCAGGGTTATTGAGCAAGTGACTAAAGTCAACTATAAAATTGCGTCCATCTCAAATCCTGCTCAGATTCAGACGATACACGTGGACAGGCTCACGAGAGTTCCTGAGAGAATAAATTTTCCCACGTTACAGAGGGATGACATAATTTCATCGGACAACGTACAGAATTTGTCGCACGATTCACCTTATCATTTAAGGCCAAGGGATGCACATGGTTTCGTGTATAAAAAGTGATTTGCCATGTTCGAAAGTCTGTAATTTGATTTGTATAAAATTCAGTAGTAGTAGTAGTCATTTTATTGGTAATTGTATTCTATGTAGCTAATTTTGTATTACTTAGTATGGTTGTGTAGTATTCTTGGCTTATTCTTGGTCGAGTGTTGCTTTTGGGTTTTTACATGTTTAGGCATGTGAGGTAGTGATCATGTTGTCTTGGAATTTAACCTTCTAGTCTCAATAGCCTGGTTTGTTTGTTTTTTTTAGAGGTTTTGCAGGGCTGGTCCTTGTGGGTTGTCTCCACTTCTTTAAAATCTAAATTTTTTTTTGTTGTCCCATTTCTTGGTACCAGGGACTTGTTTAGGTTAGAATTTTGACTTGATGGTTTTCTTCCCAACTTCTTGGTGATTGTCTTGTCCTTAGATTATGCAACTCATTTGATTTTTGCCAGGGATTGATTTGTAGTTTAGTTTGCGCTGTACAGTTGCGGTGTTATTCTTTTGCACTCCTTTAATATTGGGGTGCCAGTCGTTAAGGAATTGAAATTATGTGTACTGTTAGGGAGAATTTATGGTTGCTACTGTAGGCATTTCCCTAGAAACTTTCTTTTGGGTTTGTAGTGTCACTTTTATTTGGTGATTGATTTTGCAGGTAATTAGTAGCCTGTTTGCATCATGTTTTGTGTCAAGCGCTTTTAGCTCTTGATTTGTTTTGGTTTCGAACACCCGTATACTTAGTGGTGTTTATTTGTTTATTTACCTTTCACTTTAGTTGCTTTATGGGGGGGTATCGTGTTGATTACAATTTGTTTACGTTTTTATTTCAGGGCGTGTCACTTGTTGCTTGCCAACACCTTTTTGATTGATTTGTATTTAGTTGTACTCCAGGAAGACTTCTTCACCCTCTTACATACAGTTGTTTATATTTTTTTTTGTTTTGCTAACCATTTTTATGGTAGGATTTGATTATGATAATACCTGGTATAATTTTCTGTGATTGACAAGTGATTGTACCAACACCTTACTTACTACTTCGTATACTTGAACACTTTGTAAACCTTTTTCCATTGACTGTGTGTCGGAAAATTTTTGGCTTGCCAAAAATTTTTCCCCGATCACGGGAGGGATGTTGTGTAGCAAATTTTCACGTAACACTTAATTATTTAAGTTTGACTTAAGATTAATTTTCATTATTCTAAATTTATGCTACACAACGTTATTTTATTTAATATCGTGTATTTATATTTGCTTTGGTTTAATTTTAATTAGGGGTTTTGGTACTTTATGATTTGTACGTCTCTTCCACTGGTTACTCGTAAACGCGTTGAAACAGACAATGGAATTAGGTGCTTTCGTACGTAATAAACTTGATTTAAAATTACTTAACTTAGGTTGATTCTCTTTTAACTTATATCATTGGATGCAGAAAAATTAGCCTTTTAATTTAAGAGTACTTTCAAGTCTCTAGCTTAAACAGTTTTTAAGTTACAGTTAATTATTCAACGAATTTTTGCACTTCGAGTAATTTTTTTTGGTTGAGGGGAAAAGGATTGAAAAGCGTCACTTTTGCAGTTGATTTCCAAGCCTTTGCTTAGGAATTTTTTGTCCGTTGCCTAGGTTTGATGGTTTTCCCACGCCTACGTCGAATTCTTGGTTCTTCTTTTGGCGGGCTTGGCGAGATTCGGATTTTTGTTCCAGTTCAACTCCTCGATTTTTGGACGATTGTAGCAGGGATTTGTTCGAGGTTTAGAGTTTTGGTTTTATTCACCCTTTTGGCGAGTTTTGGCGATATCTAGTGTCCGGACCTGACAAAAAGGGTGTGCAGGTGGGATTGCGAGGCTCTTGGGACGTCTTCGTTTTTGCTTTCGGCTGACAAGAAGATATTTTCTCGGGTGATTTGGGCATCTTGCTGCTACAACAGAAAGGATGAATTTGTTTTTTTAACGGGGGCTATGGCTCCTGTCACTTCTTACTCCATGGCTTCTAAGCTTGACTGAAATAGTTCTTCAACAATGAAAAGGATCTCCTCTTCTACTAAACATCAATAGTTATAATAGCTTTTCAAAAAGGAAAGAATACTGCAAACGAAAATAACGTACTTAAAAAATGAAAGAAAAATATATTTCCATGCTTCTTCGTCAACTACAATAGAATTAACAATCCTTCAATAATGGAAATTAACTTATTCTTCATCAAGACTACCGTGGTTGAACCCTTTTAGTCTAAATTTTGCTCGTCAGACTCCGTCCGCCTCTTCAATTTAAAAAGAACAGTAAGCTCAACCCGTCCAAGCTACCTGTGTTCCGACCTGAGTTTCCTGATGGATGTGAAGTTCATAATACAGTAGGACGTCACTCATCGCAACAACTACAAGTTCTTGCGTACTGGGTATTCTTCGAATGTTCGGTCTCCGCCAGTCGGGTGTTTTCGTTCCGCAATAATCCAGGTTCACATCATCCATCAGTTAAGAAGTTTTTCTTTTTGAACTTTTAATATTAACTTAAATTCTTAAGGAAATTTTTCATCCAAAATTCTCTGGTTTAATTATTTCTTGGATTTTTTAAAAGATTCTATTATTTTCGGAATTTAAGAATTTTTATTTAAGAATAATGTTTGCTGTAAAGAAGTTTGAAATGTAGGAAATTTAAATCTTAATATATTTGAGGATTTGTTGATTTGACTGAGATATGCAGAAATTTGTGAGCAGTCTTAAATTGCTCTAGTTAAAAATCTAAATTTTTTTTCTTTTGGTGCAATACTATAATTACTTAACTCTGTGCTTAATTATTAGAATTTTTACTTGTCCTTGGATAAATAAAGTTTAAGAACCTTACAACTGAAAAATGAAATAGAATTTGTTTGTTTAATTTATATCTTAACTCATAAAATAGTTATTACTTAACCAATAGTATTTGAATTGAAGTGGTTATTGTCTAAGATTGCAGTATTTGTGGAAAATATATAAATGTTTAGCTATTTGTTTTCTAAATTAAATAAGGTAGTTCCCGGGGACTAATATAATTTTATGATAGTAAATTTGTTTGATATCAATGTTTTAAGGAAAGTAATAAACTAAGTTAGTATTATTGATTTTATGTGTTTACTTGAATTTCTGATTACACAACATAGTTTCACCAGTGGCAAGGCTCTTCGGGGTTGTTGAAACGAAATTTTAAAATTTAACAACACAACGCACTGCCTAATTTGTTTAGACTACTACTATTTTACAACTTTAGTATTTAACATATGCGTTCGAGCTATACATATAGTTTTCCAAGAAAAGGGAAAATGAATGAGAATTTTTCATCCATTCCCAGTAAAATTAAATTTTTGTTTTCATAGCTACCTGCAAAAGCATAATTTGTAAAATATGGAGTTCTAAAATACCAATAAGCATTATTTAGACTTCACACAAATGTTTTAGAACATAAGTAACACAAATTGCTCACGCAAATTTAAACTTCACAAAAATATCAATACCAATATCAGCATTTAACTTTTATTTATTTAAATTAATGAGAAATAAATCTTTTTAGCAGTTTTAAAAATAATTACAGTACATTGCGTTAAACAAAAAGAAAGCCATTTCTTTAAAACACTGTATTTATACTTTGTTATTATACATACTACAGGAAAGTGTTTCATATTGCTTTGTATTGACCTCGTAAGGCATTTTATTACTTTAGGGACATTTAAAATATTTTAGGTTATATCATTTTAATCTAATATTTACTGTTAACACCAATTCGATTCAAATATGCACAAACTACACTCGTGTGCAAAATTAAGCATATTTGAACATAACATATAATTCCCAAAAGCTTAATGAGCAGATGTTAATGAAATTTGGTATGACTATGTATTTATAGCATAGAAAGTGTTGTATAATTTGCATTTTATTTACGCACGATTATCAGTAAAACTCATAGTTTAAAATCATTAAAACTCCGAGCTATGATATCGAACTGAAATTGTTTGTAATATGGGGTATGTCCCCTCTCACAGCCAGACAGGTCGAGCAGCGTAATGGCATACCGTACAAGAGCACTTGAAGTGTTCCTGTGGCAGTCGATTCCACTTCTACAACAATGCAGTTTTCAACTCCGAGATGGTTTTTGGAGGTTTTCGGGGGGATTAAGAGATGAAACTGCCCTCCAAAGAGTATCCCAGACAGACTGTACGGGGTTAAGATCATGAAATTTGGCAGGCCAATCCATGCCGCAAATATCTTCACTTTCCAGGTAATCGTCAAACAGCTGAGCCCTGTGTGGACGAGCGTTGCTATCCATTAACAGGAACCCATGACCAACTACGAAACAAGTAGAACATAGAACTCGATATCTTCCTCTCTATACCTCATAGAAATTAGGAAATCTTTGTCAAACACATCCAATGGTTTGCAGGCATCCAACGCAATCCTGCCCAAACAATTGCACCACCAGGACCGTAGTGATTATTTTCTCTGATGAGGGAGGGATAGTATCGTGATCCAGGTGCTTTCGAGACGGAAATACGCTGAGAATCAGAGTACTGAGACGACTCATTTATAAAAAGCATGGTCTTCACCAAGGTTGGTCAAACGCGCATGTTTTCTGCACCATGCTAAATTGTCTGTCTTGGGTGCTCCTGTGAGTGGAACGCAAACAGAGGGTCTTCTAATATGTAACCCTATCTCCTGAAGCCTGATTAATCGAATCCTTAGCTGACACAGCAAATAATGAAAACATTTCAAAATAGTTCAAATCGTCATATAAATGGTAAGAAGCACTTAAACACACCAGCTAGTCAACGAACTTATATGAGTAATTCAATTATTCCAAAAATTCAATGTGCTCATCAACAACCAAATTAAGCACATAGATTGAATCTACAAACAATGAACGTCTAGGTACGATGAACATGCAATAGTAGCCAAAGTAGACATTGGCATAAGACAGTGACGCCGCCAGCAGTGGCAGAGCTTGTGATGTCGCTTGCTGTAGACAACAGAAGCACCTCTACACCAAAACGGCACCGTGGGTCCCAGGAAGGCTTTACTAATCTGGATAGCTAGAGTAAGGGGCCTATACCTACTTACCCAGGGTAAATAATTGGTGGCCCCCTACACTTATACCTAACCTAACCTATCTCCTGAAGCCTTCGGGCAACAGAAAGTGCAGCTCGGTTCCTTTGGTAGCATATAGCTCATGTGAGAGCTGTAAAGGTGTAGCAGTCTTTTGTCACAGCGCTGAAAGTGCCAAATAACGATCCTCATTTGTCGATGTTGATCTTGGTCTAACTTATCCGGGTCATCTCGACCTGTATTCAGTCTTCTGAAACTGTTTCCGCAAACTGCAGACGGAAATGGACTGTTGATTGGCCTGCCTTGAATCTACCGACAATTCTGCATCCCATTCCATCGTCCATACGTTCGTGGCTGTTTATTTTAGCTGATACCTTATATTGTATTTCTCCTGCCTTCTTCGCATACCTTCGGGGTATAGTGGTCAGCAAGCTCGACGCGTAACCGAGAGGTCCGTGGTTCGATTCCCGGAGAAGGCGTTGCTCATTTTTCATGTCTCCTGCTTCGAAACTAACCCAACCCTTGCGTGAAACAAGGCGAATGTCGTAAAGGAATACGGTCACACAAATCTGTGAAAATCACTCGTGAACCTATATCCCCTCTACAATCGCAACTCAGCAACACGCTTACGTATTCGGCACTGATTATTTACGTAATTCTTCGGGGTCATTATTAGTATCTTTGATTCAATACGTTTTGTAAAAATAGGTATAATTCGAAAATTCTCTTAATTTTGCGCACGAGTGTAATAAGTGATAAGCGAGAGAAAAGTGTTGGAGCCTGTTGAGATGTTTGTTTTCGCTATTTTATTGTTGAAATTTGGATTAGGGTCGCAACCCTAATCGCAGTCCACAATCGCAGCTCAACAACACGCTTACGTATTCGACATTCAGTATTTGCATAATCCTTCAGCGATAGCATTAGTATCTTTGATTCAATACGTTTTGTAAATATAGACATAATTCGCAAATTCTCTTAATTTTACACACAAGCCTAATAAGTGATAAACGAAGAAAAGCTTTGAATGTTTGATTTCATTATTTTATGTTTATCTACACTACGGGAAGCCATATTACTGCTCTTAATAAGTCTGTAAATGATGCCTTAAAGATCTTGCAGACTTGGTGCAACGAAAATCTTGTAGCTGTTAACCCTCGAAAAAGAATGTGCCACCTTTTCAGTTTGTCAACAAAACATTCCTAAATCAATGTTTCTTATGGCGGTCAAAGTTTAATTCAAACTGATGTTTTTCGCTACCTCGGCGTCTTCTTTGATAATAAGCTCTTGTGTAGAAGATACGCTGATGAGAGGGCTAACAGGGGATTTAACACACTCAAGCGTTTAAAACGATTGTCTGGCATCACTTAGGTTTCCTCTACAGGTATCTTCCCAGCACATATAAAACTTATATCAGGCCTGTGTTAGAGTATGTGAACTTATAGCCACTGCGTCTAGTACTTGTCAAGAAGATATTGACTTGACGCAAAATAAGGCACTCAAGATGGCACTGATACAGCTAGTTCCACTCCAATCGCTGCTATGGAGATTCAAATTGGCATTGAGCCTTTAAATTTTAGAAGAGAAAAGCGGGCTTTAAAACTCCATGATAAGTGTAAAAGATTGAATTTGCAATATTGGAAAAAGTACTCCCCCGCCACCAGTAGACTGAAAATACACAAGTTTATCTCTAGTGCTGAGGAACTCTGCACCATATATAACATCATGCCTACTTTATTCCACCTTTTCCAGTTTGGCCTCTCTCCTCCTACTTTAAAACTCCTACGTATAATCTTGCCATCGGTATGCCTGAAAAGAAATGTGATGCAGTTCCTGATGCTCTTAAAGCTTTTTCTTTAGAAGTTATAGCTACAAATTACCCTAGGTCTGAGCGGATCCATATTTATACTGATGACTCTGTATGTGAGAAAATACAGGTGCCGGGTTGTACTGCGAAGGATATGTTGAAAAATCCTATGCTGTTGGTCTTAATGCTTCTAACTTCGATGCAGAGATTTTTGCCTTGGGAAAATCAATTTTAAATCTTCTTGTACTTGATACTAACTTCAGCAACGCAGTTATATTTGTTGACTCCCGGGCCGCAATTATGGCAGTTGTCTCCTATACACCTAGTGATTACTTTCTTGTTGACTAAGATAAATGTATTCAAAGCAATTGCCTCTGGCAGAGAATTTGTTTTTCAATGAATCCCCAGCCACTGTGAGGTGCCTAGAAACGAAACGCACTTTTGGATAAAAATGGTTGTAAGCTACCCAGCCACATTTTTTTCTATCCAGCCATCAATTTAATTCTGAGGCAAAGAAGAAAGTGGACCAACTCTTAAAACAAAAGTATAAACTCCTTTCAATTGATAAAGTCTGGAACACTCTTGCATTTTTGTCTATCCGAATGGACATGCCCCGTGCAGTTTTTACGGTAAATTTTCAACTCTCGACAGGACATGACTTTCTATATATCACTTGCAATGCATTTGTGTAGTCGCTGATGATGTCTGTTTTCTTTGTCTGTCGGGTGAAACCATGGACTTTCTTCATTTGACAACTTGCACTGCACTTGATTTTAAGACTTATAATTGTGACAAGTTTACCAAGGCTAAATTTGATTGGGCTGCCAAACGTTCTCATGGCAGATATCGCTACAGACCGATGTAGGAAAAGAAAATTATTTCATTGTGCAATTTGGATTAGGGTCCTAATTGTGTCCATTCGTTAACGTTGAATGAGAATTTAAGCTACTGAGTTAAAATGATTCCGCTTCATTCAGTGTGGGTTAATGAAAGTTCAGTATAACTCATATTAGGTAGACAGTTTCTTCAGTGATTTTTAGTGTTAGAAAGGCTCTAAATTCTTGATTTATCTGTTTGTAAATACCTTGGAAAGGTTACAACATTTTAAATATTGTTTTCCAGCTCTCGTAGAATCAAGTATAAAGCTAAATTAATTATAGTAATTATTTAATACAAGTCTTCATTTCAGAGATCATTTCAAGTGAAATTTAAATACCTGTTGCAGGCTATAATTTTTAAAGTAAAAGTACAGCTATCTAGATATCAGATTTTAAGAAAAATCATTAAAGCTATACTTTATGCATTTGTACTGAAATCCATCATAATAGGTTCATTTTATTTTAATCCTAAATGTCTATACCACCAAACCTAATACAATATAATCTTATTGTAATTAAAATTATTTTTAATTTAAATTATAAATTTATGTTAAATTTGTAGAAAAGGTGCCTTAAGTTAAAATGCTTTTATACATTCCAGTTCGCTATTTATTTCAAACTGTTATAAAATCTGCGTTTGTTTTATAAAACTGCTGTTTAATCAGTGAAGTGGTGTTGTGACGGATCTCACTTGTCAGACAGTAACATCAGAATAAATTCTTGAAATTCATCGTGGCAAGGAGTGCAAGACTGCGCCTGTCTTTCTCAAGAGCTTTGAGCACCATAACGGTGACAGTACAACTTTGCTCAATTCCGCTCCAAATTTCGATGGGGAACGCTCCCGGAGACGAGTCCAAAGATCTTCTACACCTCTTCCCCTACCACAACCTCTCGAGAGAACTTTCTGCTCGTCGCAAATTTAGAGTGTTCCCATGCTTTCTCCGAGATTCGAACCCGGGCACTCAGCGTCGCTAACCACTATGCCGGTTGGGCGACAGCAGTAAAAGTTTCAATAATCATAAATAGTTTGCATAAATTGGTATTATCAATGATATAAAATATATTTAATCAAATATTAGCAATCAAATAAAAAAATTATTAATGTTGAATTATGTTCTGCATAATGTCCATTATTTAATTATTAATAATAATTACATATCTGACACGTAGTTTGGAAATAGCAAATTCAAAAATCATCAGTTCGTGTATACGTTTTAGGCCCACCAGCACCCGAGCGGTAAAGGTCCCTGAACACTGATAGTCCGGGCCGAGGTTCGAATCCCACGAACCTCGGAACCGACGTGGCGGCATGGGCGTTTTCGTGGTTTTTCCCATGTGTAACGTGTTAATAACAGCCACTTCCCTTTAGAAAGTCGTCCACGAAGGCATCTCTTCCTTCTTATAGTGTCGTAGAGCGGAACATGTAAATTATAATAATATATACGTTTTCTTTTCTCGGAAGGATAATTCAAAATTCTCTTCAAAATATATCATGCTATAATTTGTTTGACAGTTTGCCACTTAAAAGAACTTTCTCTTTTTTCTGGAGCTTTTGCAGATATTATTTTTCTCCTAAACTTACTTCACTTTTCCACTCTTGTCTTTAATGTGACTAAGATATCTATTGTTATAGTTCCTAACTGATAAATATACAATATATAACATAAATTACTTTTAATACATTTGTAGTATTTAAAATACAAGTCAACTAATTTAGAAGGATAAATACGAGGGTTGGAACTTTAATAGTGGCAACACAGCTGAAAAAACGCTACGCAACAAAACCAAAGAATATCGCGTATACCACACGTGAACTACATACCTACCTTACCTCTCAGCAAAAAGACTCGTCCTGCCTACGTCACGCGCATGCGGGGTGACGCGAAGAACGGATCCTTGTATTAGCTCGCGGTCTAAAGTAAGAGTTGTCAGGATGTTTTCAAAACAAGAATAACGATGTTGGATAAAAGTTGAATGTGCCAGAGGTCGTACAGCACGACAGTGTCATCAAGGGCTTCAAGAGGCTTGCGGGGAATCTGCATTGCCTTACAGAACCGTAGCAAGATGGGTGAAAGCATTCAATGAAGGACACCCAAACGTGGCAGACATGCTGCGGCCAGGTCGTCCGAGTGTCAGCGATGCAGACGTGCAAGCTGTTGCCGCACTAATGGACAGTGATTGCCGCCAAACGATTCGTCAGCCGGCCGGACAAACAGGATTAGCGCCTACGACTGTGCTGCACATTCTGAAGGAACGCCTGTCCATGAGAAAAATTGCTTCACGATGGGTTCCACATCAATTGACGGAAATGCAGAAATGGCTACGATACGATGCTGCCCGAACCCACCTGGAGCGCTATGAGCGCGAAGGAGATGCTTTTTTACGCCGTATCATTACGCTGGATGAGACTTGGGCCCGATTGTACCAGCCAGAACTGAAACGCCAATCAAACGAATGGCGTCATCACGGGTCACCACGATGTTCGAAATTTCGTCAGAACCCCAGCAATGTGAAAGTTATGGTGATTCTCGTGTACGACTGTGATGGTGTCATCCTAACGCATACCGTTCCCCCACAGCAGACCGTTACTGCGCAGTATTACTGCTCATTTTTGGAGCACAATCTCCGACCAGCTTTGAGAAAAAAACGGCGACACTTTCTGCAGAACGCTCCTCTCATTTTGCATGACAATGCTCGACCGCATGCAGCGCAAACTGTGACTGATTTGTTCAAGCGATGGAGCTGGGAAGTGCTTTACCATCCACCATACTCCCCAGATCTAAGCCCTTGTGACTATGACTTAATTCCTAAGATGGAGGAACCACTTCGTGGCTCTCGCTTCCAAACTGTTCCTGAGATTCTTGCGGCAGTAGACCGGTCCATTCAAACTATCAACAAAACAGGCGCTGCTACAGGTATTCTGCGACTTCCACATCGTTGGAAACGGGTTGTACACAATGCTGGTGACTATATTGAAGGACTGTAAAATATGGTGACATGAATCACTTTTGTATTCCTTGTAAATAAATAGTTGCCACTATTAAAGTTCCAACCCTCGTATGTTAATAGATTATTTATTTAAACTACCTTTCTTCTCATTTGTGGGGCAATAATGAAGTCAAGTTTGTTATTTTTCCTTGTAGGTATCCCCCATCTCCTTCCATTTTAATTCCGAAAGACTTCATTTAAAAACTCCTTTACAATAAAAATTCCAAATACAATAAATCCAAATAAAAAGTAATGACGATGGATCTGAGATTTAATTCCTTCTACCACATAACAGCCGAATGGAATTTTAAACCTCTTTTAGCTGGACCAGTAAAAAAATAATCAGTTCCGTCATTTTACCCAGCATTCTTTCAAATCATTCTTACTTTTCGTTAAACGTTTCCTTTGATGTATGTAACTGTCTAATTAAAATGGAATTTTTTGGCATTTTTCCATTTCTTTTATCGTCACGATCCGGGTATTTTGTTAATGCATCCTTTTTGAAAGCCATCTCATTTTGTTGGCTAATTGAAACCATAATTAAAAGCACTCGGCAATTGTTTAACGCTAATGTGTGTCGGTTTTTCTTATCTTCAAAACAGTAAATGCACTTTTTTCCTTAACTTAGCGTTTATTTTTCGGCAACATTAAAGGTTCTTATGAATTTCCAAGAAAAATTACAGCGGTAAGAATGTTTCATGCTTATTAGATTAAGAGAAATGACAGCCAACATTAATGCTAGACACATTTAACTGGAGCCTGTAAATTTAATCAAAATGAAAGTGTTTACACATTTTTAAATGATTCTAAGGACTCTCAAGAAATAAATGCACTCATATATTACATTTTTATTTTTCATATACTTTCAGGAATTTGTCGCTGACGTTTTTTTTTTTAAACTCAAGCTGAAATTTTAGACTTAAATCGAAAGATATTTAAAGAATGTTGTGGTTCTTTTCCCGATGGCTTGCAGTTCCATTTCGCTAATTGAAGTGCAGAAGCAACTTAGATAAATTTCATTAAATGTGTTACTACTTCTGTACTTTCATTTTTGATTAATTATAGAAATTCAGTGTCAGTTTTTCACCCTCTGTTTAACTGTACGCAATAAGCCTTTTAATTAATTCTTTATTAGGACGTTCAAAATAAATCTGAAATGGAAATTCATTGGGTCAGCCATTTATTTGGGGTAAAGAAAATTCCTGATTATAATTTCAGCGACTGAAATATGTATTGAAATGTGTACTGAAATATGCACTGAAATATGTAGATGAAAAAATTAATCATACATATATTAAAAAAATTAAACAAATATATTTTTCTATTTTCCATTCCGCCAAATGTTTTAAAAATTCAATATTATTTGTTAAACTTTTCAAAAGCTTTTGTGAATTTATACTTAATTGAGTAATGAATTATTTCTTGTAACCTTTCTAAGCATCCTACGATTCCCAGTTTAAGAACCTTAGAATTCCCAGTCTTAACATTTATTAGAAATCTAATTAAACAGACAAAGAGTAAACATTAGCTAAAAGTTTTATTATACGTTACGTAATGCATGTCAATAAAAATGTGACAAAGCCTAGCCACCTCTACTTTTACGTATCAAAATTAAAAAATTAAAAAATCTGACGTGTACACCACATGACTTCCTTGTACGGAATATTAAATTATACGCATTTCGCATTTCATTTATACTTATTGGATAGAATTTAATCTAGTACTCATCGATAGTGCATAAACCACAATAGAATAAATGCACTTTTTAAAATTCACCATATTTGTTTACCATAGCGACATTTTGGCGCTCGCTTCGCCTAACAGCGTTACATCTCACTCATTTTATAACTCAGAATGAACAAAAATTATGTATATCATCTGTAGAATTACCTAATTGTTGCTACATGTTCTATTCAAACGTTATAAGAAATCTAAAACGATGTGTAAAAGAAATTAAACAAAGAAACAGAAAAAGAAACAATCTTCCACAGACGATTCAGTATTTCTCATTCCATTAATTCAGTTCTCCATTCGCGACAAGGCAAACATACATAAAAATTCAAAATATATATATTAAAAATCACGAAGTAAGGCGTTATCTTCGTCGTTGCGAAACTTACTTTCTGTAGATTCGCAACAAATACACTATTCTGTTAAGTTTCAAATGTAAACAAATATGTCCGCCATGAGAAAAATGATTAGGCTTAGCCGCACTTAACAACTTTTAAATTGTTGAAAATTCTATAAATATTGCATGCAGATTTACCAAAGGCATAAAAACCTTAACCGGAAGATAAGACCAACATAATGCAATCATTTTTTAAAGCAAAAAATGCACACTTTACCAAAATATAATATTAAGAAACTGAGATCACTGAACCGAGTAACAGAGCAGATATATTTATATATATTTATATACTTTTCGTGCGGCCGATTGCAACCAAAATAGGAGGCGCACATCTATTATATATAGCAGTCCTATGTACAAAATTTCAACGTTCTGAGGCTACTCGTTTTTGAGTTATGCAAGATATATACATACATACGTACGTAGATACTACGTACGCACAGATGCCACGGAAAAAAACTCTTCAGAATCCATTTTAAATCAGTTTTTAAATTTTTTGGAGAAAACCAGTCCTTTATTCTGTTCTTACGTACGAATGTCACTCAAAAACATCATTAAATTGCATTCGATAGCGGTCAAAATAGATAAAATATTTCTTTGAAATATGATACCTGAAATTCTTCGCAATTAAAAGACTTCCGTTTTACTTCGTACAAGGAAGTAATAAAAATGCATAGCATAGGTAGCTGTTTCCAGGTAGGCCTAAACGCTAAGCCAAATGTCAATGCATCTTGTATCACCCACCAAAACCTGGACAGCGGGCAGATGGACGACTTATAAAATAAACTGTTTTTTGAAAGTGGGGTTATCAAACTTCTCCATTAATTTCACACCCGCTCGCTATTTAAATTCATTTTAATTTGTCTTCTGTTGAAAGCAGATGAAGCAAATAGAAATAGC
>KK112838.1:118088-171385 GCA_000611955.2 Stegodyphus mimosarum
GAATTAACGTAAAAAACAAAACTGTTAGCTAAAATAAACCTTACACGTGAAGGTAAAATTTTTGTCTTTGGCAAAACAAGTAATTCTTACCAATCAATGATATTTCATTAATATCCCATGTTATTAAAGTGCTTTCATCACTATTGTATCTTTTATAAAGGTTTTTAAACCTGCATTCCTTAACCCTCTGACCGTCACGAGATTTTGCTACGAAAGCCTTAATTTCCCATAAGTATGTGAGAAAGAGATATTTTTTTCATTTTAATACCAAAATAGCCCTGGTGTTTTATACCTGAATTTATGTACTTTTAATGGACTGCTTTAATTTATTGAACATATTTCAGAATGCACGTGTATATACTTTCTTAAAGACGTTACAAAAGTTATCTTGGCCGTATATATACGGCCTTGCTGTTCATAGGATTTTAATGCCGATTCTTTTATACATAATCTGCATTTCTTAATACTGATTTGAAGCAGTGATTAACGCATGCATCATGCAAATTATTATTAAAAGGTCCTTCTAGCACCATTCAGTATTTACATTACAGAAATGTTAACCGAAGCTCCTGAGAATGCTATTGACTACATCAGATGTAAACTCTAGTGCTGGTTAATTTCGTTAGAACGATTTATCCAATCCTTTTGTTTATTTATATTTAAAATTTAAAAAGAAAGTACAGCTTAAAATATTTCTGTATTTTCTTTTTATTCATTTTGCTCGCACTCACGAAATTTGAAAATTAACACTTGAATTTTTAAAACTGAAGTATTTTGAGTTTATTTTGCGAAGTATAATAGGATAAAGATTTACTTTTGTCACAAGGAAACAGCACTATTTTCATTTAAGTAGAGAAGCAACATTTTATACAATAATGTTAGTATTTCTTATCAATACTAAAATTTGCTTCGCAAAGATGCAAATTTACGTTAATTTTCAGAAGCTAAGCAGAAAGTTAATTGCATGTCAAATTAACCTTTATTGTCTTTCTTAGTATTTCACCCTATACTTGAACTGTCCAGATGGCAAGATATTTTGCGTTTTTCAGATATTTTATGTTTTTTCCCTCACTAATTTCTTCTAAGTAATGAGGTCAGATGAAGAAAAATCAGTCTTTTTGTAAGGAATTTACAACTTTTACAAAGAATAAGCATAAAACACTTGAAGGAAGGAACAAGGTATTGTGCTACAATTTGACCTTAACTAAGAATGAATATCGCCAGTTTGGTTACCTTAAAATCGGAATTTTTAAGGTCGACCATCCAAACCCTCGAAATTACAGACCTGCAAGACGACTGTTAAATTATGCAGAAAACTAAGGTTAAAATTATTTAGTAAACTTATCAACACCCTAGTCTGCAAACACTCTGGACTGTCAACTGAACCAAGATGGCGGTCACCCTCCCATTTATACCAAAGCCAAAGGAGGAAGAGTAACGGCTACCAGAACGTTCTAGAAAAATCGATTCTAAAGTCTTAAAAAAATATGTTTTGTGGAAATTTCCGAAATGTTATCACGTTGGCGAGAAATTTCCATATGTCGACAATTGCCCAATAAACATTTGTTGACTTCCAAAACATTTCAGCTCTTTTACTAAAACTTGTTGCCAACAACAAGTTTTAGTAAAAGTTTCCATTCAAGCACTAGGTATATTCCATCCACTAATTTATAATTTAATTCAATAAAAATACGTTAAGGAATTATTACTACGAGTAAATGTTCTAGATTGCGCTTCCTTACTTTTATCCAAATATCCGACAGCTGTTACTAAATGTTGTCTATAAATTTCAGAAATATCTAATAAGTTAATTTATGTAATTCGAAGGTAACATAATTGCAGAAAACATATCTATTCCTTTACAACGCAAGGCAATGCACCAATTGCATATTGTTTTGTATAATACTAGGTTATATTACACCTGAAAGCAGACACATTTTGAATTATCGACAATTCCTATCTGCCGAGATATGAAATTTGGCTCAACAGCAGTGACATATAAATTAATGATTTATCCTACTAGTGATTCCGACTTGCATTTGGTGCACTGCATATTAATTCCTGAACCACTTATCGATGGAAAATCGTTATCGTCTCTGCATCTGGAACTCTCTTAATCTAGCCATATCTTGATAATCAAACAGAAAATAGTTGTAAAAGAATTGTTTAAATTAATAGTTTATAGCATTTATTATTTAAATTAACCATTTATTTTATAATTTCAGTCTTTACTATTACTTACCTTTTTCAGTATTTCTCTCCAGAAATATGAATCTGTTAGACAGCACTTAAGTCGAGGATATCAGATTGTAAGACAGAGCATGATTCTGCCTCTCAAGGCCATGTTACAAGGTTTCTCCAGCGCTGATAAGATTGTAATTATTCGGCTTTGCGTTATTGCCGCCGAAATTTAACTGTTTGAGGCGGGTGAGAAGCTCTGAGCCAGCTGATAATTTAAAATCAGTTTTGTAGTCTTTGACTTAGTTTACCCTTAAATTTACTTGTTACTTTAAGTTACATCGGCAAAATGGTGGTTCATTTTAACCATGAAACGTGTTCAAATCCTGATTTACTAACAAAGGTTAATTTAACCTTTTCAAGTCTCTGTCATTAACTTGCCTAGATGATTTCCTCCAAGGCTGTTAATAGTTTGATGCTAGTGTTTGTTCTAAAGAAGATTAACGTCTTTAAATAAATATAAGGGATAGATGTGAACGAACAATGAACGAAACGTTTTATATAAAAAAATCCACCCTCACAGTTTTCCAAAAAATTAAATAAATAAAACTACATAATAAATTACGATTTTCGATAAAGTACTACTTTTACGTTAAGTTCAGTTAACACTGGTCTCCAGTGATATGGGCAAATCGACAGAAATTATTTGGGTGATATACGAAAGTAAGATTCTGTCTACGGTTTAGTACATTATGTCACATCTGTTTGATATTCTGGATGTTCAATAAAATAATAATTAATTTTACAAGGAATAATTACTTTATAAAGAAAAATGCTATTTCTTCTACCTATATATATTTACCAAAGATTTCCCTAAAAATCATTGATTATACATATTCAATAGACACGTTGTGTTTAGATTACTTTTGGAGAGCATTATTTACATTTTAACTAATTTTATCAAATGCTGGTTTCATAACAGCAATTTTTAAATATGTGGTGATTTCTACTCTCTTTTTAAAGTAGAAATTAAATACGTATGCGAGTACATACATACATACGTATGGATGTATGTATCTCGCATAACTCAAAAGCGAGTAGCCTCAGAAGATTGACATATTTTATATATGATTGCTATAACATGTAGATGTGCACCTTCTGTTTTGGTTACAATCGGCCGCACCAAAAGTTTATAAATTTATGCATACATATATCCACTCTGTTACTTGGCTCAGTGAGCTCAGTTTTTTTATTCTTATATGCCAGTAAATTGTGCATTTTTTGCTTTAAAAAGAATTGATTTATGTTGTTCTTATCTTCCGATTAAAGTTTTTTGCCTTTAGTTAATCTGCATGCAATATTTGTAGAATTATCATTAATTAAAAAGTTGTTTAAGTGCGGCTAAGTGTATTTTTTCCATAGCAGCAATATTTGTTTACGTTTGAAACATAGAGAAGGTGAACTAATTCTCTTTGCACCTTCAGTGTCTTTTTCTCAAGTGGGACCAAAATTAAACTTTTAGTTTTGTGCACCGAAAAATCTGCCTTCTTGCCTGCTGGCCGAATTGCTTGTTTTTGCGTAAAAACTCTAATTTAAATTGTAAAAATTGTTTTTTAATTGTAAAACTACACTTGATGTCCCCATGGTTTTCTATAGCTTTCAATTTTTAATGAAAATATTTTGCGTTTTTATGTATTTTTGCTTGCCGCGAAGTGAGAACTGAATTAATTGAATGAGAAATATATCCCTAATGTAGATCAAGGAAATATGTGTTCGTTATTAGCAGGAAATACTGGGACAGAAGAGAATGTGAACTAATAGCGCATGCGCATTAGGTAAGCGGCGCTGAATCGTCTGTGAAAAACTGTTTCTTTTTTCTTGTTGTTTGTTTGTTTGTTTAATTTCTTTTATTTATCGTTTTAGATTTCCCATAGCATTTGAACAGTATTATAGGTTTCAGACGTAGACAATAATTTCTTCAGATTATCCAAATACATTGAAGAAATAATTAAAACGTAATAATTAAAAGAAGCTATTTCTCAGTATGTTTACTAGATTGTCTGTTACCTGCTACAGAGTTTCGTTATACTCTATGTGAGTGAGTCAATACATTTTCTCATTTGATACTGCACTGACTACCAATAAGCATTTGTACACCTGTGATAGGAAAGAAAAATTAACTTTATTCAAAATCAATAGTTGGTAGAGCCTCCACGAGAGGTAATTACAGCGTGGACCCTCCGGGGCATGCTTTCCACAAGTCTTTGTATGACAGCTAGTGGTATTTTCTTCCGCTCTGCTTGGAGAAGACATAGAAGTTCCTTCACCGATTTTGCACGGGTAGTGCACCCCTGAATTCGGCGATGCAACTCGTCCCAGAGGTTCTCGATAGGGTTCAGGTCTGGACTCTGGGCAGCCCAGTCCATTCGATGAACTCCATTGGCACCATACCAAGCCTTGGTTAACGTCGAAACTTGACAACTGGCATTGTCGTCCTGAAAGTAACAGGAGTCCAACCCGTAAAACTGCCACAACGTAGGAAGCACATTTTCATCCAAAATAGTGCAGTAGGCATCGGAGTTGAGCTTACCATGAATGGGGACCAAGGGTCCCAGCCCATACCAGGAGAAACACCCCCAGACCATAATTCCACCTCCGCCGAACTTGACTGTTGGCACAATGCATTCTGGCAGGAGACGTTCTCCAGGTAGACGCCAGACCCAGACCCTGCCATCCGAACGGTAAAGGGTGAACCTTGATTCGTCACTCCAAAGAACCCGTTTCCACTGATCTACGGTCCAATTTCGATGTGCTTTCCACCACATTAACCGAGCAACGCGGTTGGACTTTGTGATCAAAGGCTTATGGGCAGCAGCACGACCATGAAAACCAAGCAGATGTGCTTCCTTACGGATGGTATTCATTGAAACAATACTCCCGGATGCCTGTTGAAACTCCTCGCGGATGAGGGCCATCGGTTGGGTGCGGTTCTTCCGAATTTCTCTGGACAGCACTCGTCGGTCTCTATCTCCCAGTTTCGTTGGTCTGCCGACTCGGGGCACATTCCGACAATCACCGCTCACCTTCCACTTCTTAATCACATAGGCCACTGTCGATTTTGGATACTTCAGTTCGCTATATATGTCCCTTAAGGATCGGCCACATTTGTGATACCCGATAATTATACCTTTCTCAAAATCAGAGAGCTCCAAACTCCGAGGCATCATGCATGCGACTAAAGCCGATGGTGTTTCCTACACAATATATACCGGCGGAGTCCGTGACGTACCTTAGGACCGCAGATATCGTCATTTGCATAGGTGTCCAAATATTATTGGTAGTCAGTGTAGAAAACAATTTATAGCACAATTAAAACTTTCCATTCCATACACATAAGATTTTCCCTTCTGTCAGTAATAATTGTCCTAACTTTAATTTCCTTTTAATAAAAGCTGAGCATTTGATTTCTGGAGCTGCTAGTGAAAATACTTTATGGCTTTCGTGAAATTATTTCTGTGAAATTGCTTTGACTACAAGGAAACATTTGTCTGCATATATGAAAATTCATGTCTTTTGTTCTTTTCATAACGAAAATACGTGTTTGTTGCTGAGATCTACAATTCTAAAGGCAGCCGAAACACGTAAGTCCTAAATCCAATGTAAGCAGAAAGAGAGTAAGCATAAATGTTTAAATGGGTAAAACCAGTGAACCGGAGAATTCTATTTGGATTCGTATTCAGGGGAACAAGCTGGCTGTATGGATATCCTCACGTTTTCAGAAGTATGAAACATGAATAATAGCCAGTTTATCCTACCCTCCCTTTTAAGCAGGTATTCCTCGAGTATTTTACCTTAATCGATTAACCTATAAGGTATTTCTCTCGCCTTCTTAGCATGCCTTCGTGATGTCATCGTCAGCAGATTCGGCGCGTCTTTGAAAGGTCCGAGGTTCGAGTCCGGTGACAGCATTGCTCATTTCTTCCGTTTCCTGTCATTCAAAAATTCTATGTTCTACTACAGTGGCTCTCTAACTAGAAAAGGCAGTGGATGATGATTCTCCACCACCAGGATTTGGCGACTGGGTCCCCTAATTCCCAGTCATTCTTTAAAAGGGGCAGTGTATAAGGTATTTCTCGCGACTTCTTAGCATGACTTCGTGGTGTAATGGTCAGCAAACTCGGCGTGTATTCAAGAGGTTAGAGGTTCGAGTCCCGGCGAGGGCATTGCTCGTTTTTCACATTTCCTGTTTTCAAAAAATACCTAATGACTACGAATCATCCAGCCGTTGTAAACAGGAGTAGTTTCTGTGAAGACTGAAGATATTTCTAACAGTGTTTGGAATAATATGCCTAAATACATTTTCTGATGTCTTCGGCAAGTAAAACTAACATAGAGAGGAAATGATGTAATACAGAAAATTTTACCTGCAAAAATGTTTTATAAATTGAAGTGACCACAACCTTAATATCCTTACGTTTTTCCTAAACTTATATTTTCAAAAATAGACTGAAATCTCCTTCTCGTTTTAACTGACCAAAGTTAAAAAAATATTATTTATAAAAACAAATATACTTATTTCACTGAAAAGAAGATATTTTCAGCATGCTAAAATTGAATCCGCAAAACTACGAAATCGAAAAAATAGAATAATAATAACTCTTGTCATACAAGGAAGCAATAATGTTGATGCTATTCTGATAATGATAGAAAAAAAGAATAATAAAATTAAGTTTATGAAATTAAATAGTCGAAAGTTTTGTCTTTATTTATACCTTAAAATCAATTTCATTCCTTTCTTTCTTGTATCATTATCTAAGTTTCAATATGCGTTTATTGAAATATAACAGATACCTTATCTATTGAACAAAGAGCACCTTGCCAGTTTTAATTATATTTTTGTACATTTTACATTCATACTATTGTTTACTTTTAGCATGAGATGATACTCTTGTGTCTCAGGCTTATTAAGCTTCTAATATTTAAGTGATATATTTATTACAGAAAGAATGTACAGGCTTAACATGTTAAGACTTTTTATATAAAATAAGAGTTTCTCAGAAACCATTCTCAATTACTCCATTGTTCTGGATTTAGTTTGAATTTCATCCTCAAAGAAAGTATCTTATTTTTAAATCTGAAGCTTTGTAAATTTATTTACTTCCTTTTCGATAAGTTCAGCTAACCTTTCTGAACAGACTTTTGTTTACATGCATCTATAATTTTATTTGCAGTATCGCTGCGAGTGTTCTTTTAAAGTTCCTTAAATAAATGGAAATTTTTATTTGTATTCTACTATTCTTTATCAGAATTGCTCCATTTCTGTTTCTGCTTGTTTTGATTTGAAAAATAACTACTTGTCTGAATTTATTCTACACTATGAATAATAAGTGAAGCAGCTTGATAAATCTCAAAGGAGTTCTGGGATTATAAAAAAAAATTTAAAAATTCAACTCGGTGTTAAAAGTTGAAGCAGTTTTTATTAATGTGTTTCTGACTGAATAATATTTTGTCACAGTTTTTAATTAATTACTGCAGTACAATAAAAGCTTTTTACTGGAGTGATCTAAATACTTTTGAACAAGATTAAACGTTGCCATAGAAATAAATTTAGAATACAGGGTGATTTTAAAATATCTAGTAAAAATGTAAATGGACAGAAGTAAGCGTATTTTGCATTGGAATATGGCTCAGAAGTAGGCATTTGAGGTGGTACAAAATGCATTTGAGGGAATTCTTCTAGCACAAATCTGCTTATCCCGTGGAATTTCGAGCAGTGTGTATTGCTATACAATAGCAGAAATCAGCGATATACTTTTATCTGTAAGAGTGCGAATGAAATGAAGCAGTTATTCAAAGAAAACACAGAAAAGGATTCCCTAATATTTCCTTTGAGCAGCTGCTTCGTTTTCTGTGCAGCCCCATAGATAAAGTGCGTATCACGAGTTCCGCGTTCGTGTAGTTAAGGATACCGCTTGAAAATTCGCACGAGGAATAATGATTTGTACCCTTTTGCAGACTACTGTTTGCAACATCATTAAGATATCATGCGGTGAGATCAACCATCATAGGCGTGGTTTTTTATGTCAGCCATGCTAATTAACGTCACATTGAGTTTTTTAAGTCCCATACGATGGAAATGTTTTTTCAAACAGTCGTGACCAGTTTTGAGAGGAAACGCTATTACACCTATAGATCTAGAAAGTTATGGAAGCTGGAGATTTCAATAAGGTGTCCCAGTATTCCTCCCCAGCCATTTCATCCAAGAAGTTTTGCCAACACAGATTGATTATGGATTTAGTATATCTATAGATGGGTATCGGTATAAAAGGGCGCGCCACAAGAAATTCATTACTGATCGTTCAGGTGTAGCCCCTCCGCATTAGCTGTTAAGTTCTACCCCAGTTTCGCCGGAGTAGTCACCGAAGAAAGCGTCAAAGGTCTCCCACCACTCCTCCTCTGCACCAAACCATACGAGAATATTTTCGACTTACTACATATTTTGAGTGTCTTTCATGACGCACGAACATTATACACTTACAAATAACCAAGAGCTCTTCAAGTGTTGACCCCGAGCAAGGAACAAACATTATATCGATCAGGACAGCTAAATCTTATGCATACCGACTATTGTCAGTACATACAAAAAGGTCTCCGACCAAGCGAGAACCAAACAAGGAGAGCACCCATTCAATAGAACAATCTAAATACATATAGCAATCACGCCGCCACAATCGAACTTGTCAGTATCAGCGTGGTCCCTGCCTCGCTTGGCATGGCTACTGTATAAACGAAGGTTATCTCTTTGCGAAGATATCACATTTATTTGCGCCATAACTAGCATCATCGACGTCCAAACAGTCATGAGACGCGATGGGAATGTATTGACAATAGGAAAATCAACAAGAAAATGTGAGTGAGGTGAATCAGAATCATTCTTGGAAATGCCATCCACAAGTCATTTCCAAGAACGCCGCAATGATTTTATTGTCAGTCCATTGTAAAGTAATGCATTGGGCTCTTTGCAAAAGTATTCAAGAATAATCTGGAAGACACAAAAATATTTTTGTCTCTAAAGTATACAGTAGAATATAGATTAATAGTAATATAGAAATCAGCAAAGATAGCCCCATTTATTTAACTCCTTTTATGCCAATATCCTCAGAAAAGCAATAGCAGCCAGTTTCTATAAAAATTCCTGTAGATTTACCAACAGCTCTGCTGACATTAAAGAGATTTGAAAGTGCCCTAGCTCCAGTGCTTTCAGTGGCATTCACAGCGGAATCCTCCGAATAAACATGCAACAAGAGGGAATCTTTCAGGAGGGTTTACCTGCCTTCGTATGTTTGTCAGATATTTTTTTATCATCTTACATAATGCTTTTTTATCCTAGCATATTTTCTTTCAAAAACGAGACCACATTTAATTATCTTCTTTGATTTCATAAAGCTCTTAAAATGGAATATACATGAAAGATACGCATATTTAATATATCTAGAGGTAATTTAAAGTAATCGTTCATTTAAAAAATCTAACGTGTACGCCACATGACTTCCTTGTATAGAATATTAAATTATGCGCAATTTTCCGGCATTTCGTTTAAACATATTGAATTGACAATTCACGAATTCTGAACTAAATCTACTTCGTCGATAGTGCATAAACGACAATAGAATAAATGCACTCTTTAAAATTAGCTGTATTTATTTACCATAGCCACATTTCTGCGCTAGGTTCACTTAACAGCGTTACATCTCATTCATTTTTTAAATCAGAGTGAGCAGAAATTATAACATCCGAAAAATTACCATAAGTTCCATTCAAATATCATAATAAATGTAAAGCGATGTATAAAAGAAATTAAACAAATAAAAAAGAAACAGTTTTTCACAGACGATTCAGCGCCGCTTACCTAATGCGCTGCGCTACTAATTAATTCAGTTCTCACTTCCCGGTAAGGCAAAAATACAATAAAAATTCAAAATATTTTCATTAAAAATTGAAAGATATAGAAAAACATAAAACACCAAGCACAGTTAAAACAATTAAAAAAATTTTTACAATTGAAATTACAATTTTCACGCAGAAACTAGCTAACTTAAATGATAATTCCAGAATGAATCAAGCATAATTTAATTCGAACAATTAACAAAGAAGACGTTACTTTGTTGTTGCGAAGCTTAGTTTCACTAGGTTAGCAACAAATCGACTATTCTGCTAAGCTTAAATGTAAACAAATATGTCCGCTAACATAACCAAAAATTAGGCATAGCCACACTTCAGAAACTTTTGAATTGTTGATAATTCCACAATTATTGCATGCAGGTTAACTAAGGGCATAACAATATTAACCAAAACATAAGAACAATATAATTCAGTGTTATTAAGCATAAAATTCACAATTTGCAAACTTATAAGAATAAAGAAACTGAGCTCACTGAGCCGAGTAACAGAGTATATATATATAGTAAGAAAAATAAAGAATATGTCTAAGATTAAATTAACAACGTAAATTTCCCTTCTCAATTCTAAAAATAATAACCTCTCTACGCACTGCGTAATTTCTAGACTAATCCATGTCATATGGCACTTACATAATTCTGATGATGTAAACGGAACTAAAAGTCAAGTAACCAATAATAATTTTACAGAAGTATTAACTATCCAATCAAAATGCTTTGTAAACCAAAACTAAGTCAGTATGAATTGGGATTTCACCCTGAACGTAACGCACTTGCTCTTTACGCTTCGATCTAGTTGGACTGCTGTCTGCTACTTTCTTCTTTCTTACTGAAAATTAATCTAAAATTTGAGCTATTTTGGAATAGGCACATTTCATGTGGCAAGTTGATTGTGGCCACAACAAGCGGAAATAAAAAATGAAGATTTAATCTGCCTTCGCCTCCAATTTCCTATTCGTTATGGATCAACACTTCTACGACGTTAAATTTCCTGCTGGTCATTACTTCAGATTTTTTTTATTATTTCAATGAGTCGACAGGATCGATCTCCGCTGCTAACCTTAATGGATGTGTGCAGGCGATATTCAAGTGATGTGTTGGGCTAAAATTTACTCCAATGAACTCTCAACAATTTCCAGTGACGGGACTGCGAAATAAAAATTAGGAATTTGATTTAATGCCGGCTGTTGAAAGTTCATCGGATATGCGTTTCCTTTTTTTTCTGTTTCAAGGCCGTAGTGTGACGACATTCTAATGCTGTGCTGTGCTTTTCTCGTAATTTTAGTGTGTGCTTGAAAAATATCTTCCGAGTGTCTCAATCTTCAAATATGGTATTTTTCCAAATGTGAAAAGCATTTTAGTGAATTGGGAATGATTTATCTTGCAAGATTTGTTCATCGTCTCATTTCTAAGTCTGTGGTCTGGATTTTTTCTAAAGGTTTTATTTAGTGCAACTAAAAATATCATGTTGAAATTACTAATCATTATTATTATATTGAAAATCTGAATACATTAAATGCTGCGTCGTAAGTTTTCATATACAGATACCTTCTCTCCTTCATCCTATTAACACTTTTGCAATGCTCCTCTTTCTTTGCTAGAACGTTATAACGTATTAAAGTTTAAAGTCAGTCAGATCTAGTAGTTCAATTTCTGAATAATTTGCTCTAAATTAAAATAAAGATATGCTGTTAAAAGTGAAAATCCTGAGTTGTATTTTTGTTCGTAGTTCAATCATCCCAACTTCGTCAACCATCTGCCAAAACGTGCAATGGAATAGCCTCACCATTCACCCACGACGTGTTGGAATAACTGAAATATTACATATATATATGTATATACTTTTGATGCTGCCGAACCAAAATGCGAGGTGCACATCTACATGTTATAGCAGGCCTAAAACAAAATTTCAACGTTGTGACGCTACCAGTTTTTGAGTTATGCGAGATATATACATACATACGTACGTACCTACGCACGTACGTTACATGTATATTACATGTATACGTTAATTAATTACATATATACGTTCGTACGTACGTACGTACGCACAGACACCACGAAAAAATCTCTTCAGAATCCATTTTAAATCAGTTTTATAATTATTTTGGAGGAAAAGAGTCTTTTATTCTGTCCTTACATACGGATGTCACTCAAAAACATCGTTAAATTGCTTTGGTAGCGGTGAAAATAGATATTTTCTTTGAAATATGGTACTCGAAATTTTTTGCAATTACAATACTTCCTTTTTACTTCTTACAAGGAAGTAAAAAAGACATGACTTTTTATTGTTAACATTTCCATCACGGTAACTAATTCCAGTTTGACTGAATTTTTTAATAAATTTCAATGAGACTGGAAGCAGTTAATCCTTAAATTTAATGATTTTGAAACTCTACATGTCTAAGTTAAGAACATTTTTAAGAATGTTTGAAATTCTTATGACACAGAAATATTTTTGTCTTAAGAAAGTGTAAAATAAACTAGTAGTTCAGTTCCACTAATTTATGCGAATAATTATTTTCTGCGATGAATGTTGCGAGTGTCACGAATGAACGTGTACGAATGTCTTGTGTGGAGTATATATGATATCTCGAATGACATATATACATCTTCATAGTGGTTTATTATCAGGAGTGTTATCGAAGTTAAAATAACTTAGCCGATGTCATGAATGAAGTAAAAGAAATCACAGCAAAAGAAATTTTTCTTAATGTAAATTAAAATAAATTTTATGGTATTCTTTTTAATTCATCATCAGTGTTATGATCTGTATGTTTCTTCTTGTGTGCAATGCAACATACATAATTAAATAATTTCTAAATTTTTCTTAATAAAATTATTCCATTGTGCTTGTCTCTGTAAAAAATAAATTCGAGCAGCAATAATACAGCCTTTGTCTTAGGTTTAGCTGTGTGATTTATTCTTTGTTTACCATCGGAATTTTCAGTATAGGTATTTTATATTTTGCTTTGAAAGCATTCAAATTCTTTTAAATACATATGGATAACCATAGTTTTATTATTATGTTTTGCGAGATAATGGTAATTATAGATTAACTATATGTATTAAAGCAGCAATAATATTCTCTCATTTATGATCCTATGATCAAGCATAGAATAAGAAAGAAAAAATAAAAAGTAATGAGATGGATTGAGATTTCTTTTAGAATTCGAGATGTCTTAACGAAACATATGGCTTATGTATGCAAAATATGAAACTAGATTTGCGCTCATTAATGGAATTACCAAGAGTTTCGTTTAGTTATGTAGACTCAGTGACCACTATGCTTTCCCTCTAGTACATGTAATATTATGACAATTGATTTCATATCCATTATTCTAGAATAGTCAGCGGGATTTCTGCGTGACAGTGCTCATCTACACAAGGTGAGACAAGTTGATGCGCACATGGAAAACCATGATATCCTTCCTACATACGGTGATCACATCCCCGTAGCTTGTCATGTTCCAAGACCGCTTCTCTTCTCTAGTGGCAATTCTCACTGATTCTCAGCCCATATACAGGATGCTTGATTATAGCCATAAATCAACAGGTTTAGATATGAATAATTATGATTGCACTTATTTATAACCGATAGTATATAGTATTTTATATTATTGTATTGTATATGATATGTTACCTTTGTCTTTGTCAATATGTTAAGCTCATTTCTTCTATATTTTTTTACTTCAGCCTTCTAAGAAAATCTTAGCTAACTAATGAGAATATTAATTTAGAAGTCAAATAACAAAATTCAGAGTTATATTTGCAAATGTTTACAATCCTATCTTCGATGGTGTTACTGAATCAACAACCTAAGCTGCCAAAGTGCAAATGAACGAGATAAGCTATAATGATAAGATAAGATAAGAATGGCTGGATAGGAGTTAAGCTACTGACGCCATCTATTGATGAAACAGAAAAACTAGAACATAATTTCTTAAAGGCTGAAGTTAAAGATGAATTGGGATTAGGGCCATTAACTAGACAGAAAGATTTTTTTAATGCTAAATGCTCCTAGAAAATCTAATTCACCAATAGAGGAATTGAATATTTTTGAATAATTTTGGCTGTAGAAAAATGGAAAGTGTTTGATTTATAAATTAATATTTGTTCGGCGTTTATTTTACCTTAATTAATGAGAATATTGTTTCCTTTTTAAATTTGCGCAGCTACGTTTCAAGAAGAATTAGGTATTTTTTAGTTACTTTATTGAACAGTCTAACATTGAAAGGAATTAGTTCCTATTGTTTATATTAAGACTTTCAATCATAATCGCGATCACTGGAAGTTTATGCTCGATAATGTCCATTATATACATTGAATATTTTCACACATTGCGAACGGAGTTCGATCATATAAATGATTAGTGTCCATAATTAGTGTAATTATTAATCATTAGTGGAAGTCATAAATATCTTTGAAACGAAAGATTATTATCGATACGATTTTTATTAGAGGAAACGACCTCATACTCTAAAATTTGCCCAGGAGCAGCTCTCTGCAACGTGTAAGTGAATAAGATTGTTTCTGCATTCCTGTTACAGATGTAGAACTAGGTTCAGCATCTAGTGTTATTACGGCTGTTCGACGATGAATACACCCACAGCAAAACACTTTTTAAAAATAGGCATAAAACAGTTTCTAGAAAGCTGGCAAACATACTTTGAAGGATGGGTATTACTTCGACTAATAACATTCTTTGCAAACATACAACTATGTTATGATTTCAGTCATTTCATTCATTCGGCTAATATGCACTAGTTTGAATGACCTAATATAAATTTTCAAATAATTAAATTAGACTACCACATAACAAATGCATATATGAATATCCACGAAAAATATCCGTAATTACACTAAAACTAATTCTCATAATCATGTTGAGAAGGAGGCGAGTGAGAAAATTACGCGAAAAGAAAAATGATAAATGGTGTAAGAATAAAATAATACGCGTTATATATTGATGTGAAAATAATAAAAAATAATTCTTTATAGTTAATAGTCAAAAAACTAGTTTTTGATTTGCCTCACAACTTAAAATCAGTCCACACAGTTCTGTAATAATTTTTTCCTGCAAAACACTAAACTACGGTAGAACCTTTAAATTTACTTATGGTAAATGAAATGTATTGCAGAATTATACGTTTGTAAATTATTTCTTACTGAATTAAAAAGAATCTGAAATTAGGTTTTCGGACCAGTTTCATTCTGGAAACTTACAACTTCTCTAGAGGTACAACATATCATTTTCAAAATTTTCTAATGGTTACACTAATGATGGAAAACATTTATTACATTAATAGGCATACATTATCTTTCAGTAAATAAATACCTTTAATTGGTAATTAGTGTGATGCTATATTTAATGTTAAATAATAAATATTTAAAACCAAACAAATAAATGTGAAAACAAAACAAATTGATCTGATAACTCTCAGCGAATTGCCAAGCCACGTGGATTATTAATGCAGAAAATCAAAGTTTTTAAACGAATATTTGATAGCATCACTGAAAAAAATGAAAAAAAAGTAGATTGCGTATGTTTTTGCAGTAATTTAGAATGGAATCTTATTTAAATTTCACACCGAAAATTCATCACAGCAAGCCCATTCCATCTTTTGGTATAAAATAAAACGAATTTTCAAACAAACAAATAAAGCCCAATATGTGCCGCGTTTGCTGCCCTTTTTATCCTCCAGCCTCCCGATACACATATACATGGGAAATAATGTTTTCAGTCCAAAAATTCAATAGTAAATTTTTAGTGAATATGCACGAATTAAAATCAACACTTTTTTATTATTTTATTTAACACTTTTTTATTATTTTATTTAACACTTTTTTACTATGTTTGCAATGATGGCTATCAGATGATTTACTGTCTTTAGAATATCTCTGTGTTTGTATGTGTGAACCGATTTTTTGGGCCCCGAAAACTCTTATAAACTTCTAAAACTTTCCGTCTTCCATATTTAAGCTTTTGCATTCACATGAATAAAGAGTTCATTAGACTTTGTGTAAATCTTAATAACTGGAAGGGGAACTTTACGGGAAGCTTATAGCAGTAACTAATGAACAACCGGAAGTTGTATTTTACTTGAAGCCTATAGCAGTAATTAATGGACAACCGAAAGTTGTATTTTACTTGAAGCCTATAGCAATTATTAACAAAAAACCATATTAAAATATAATTCAAACTTTCAAATTTTGGCATTTAAGACTTTTATATAACGACAGAAACAATATATTAGATTTTTAACTCAAAATGATAAACCAGAAGTGATATCTTGGTTGAATTTCTAAAGCGACATTCGTAAAAAAGTACATAATGAAGTAAGCCAAAGCTTCCCAAATTTGGTAATTAAAATAGGTATATGACTGAGAACAATATATTGCTAAGCATTAAATGTATTCTTGGAATTATATCACATGCAATAAAAATAAACTCATTACGAAGATGAATCTCGTGATGAAGCAGTTACATGTATTAGCCTCAGTTTACAATTTTATGCCTCTTTCACTCTTGTATCGAATACCTTTTTCAAATAAAAGGATGCTGACACCAAATGTTATCGATAAGTATTATTTGTAACAAAATAATATATCAAATATAAATATTATAGCGATTATAAGAAAATGTTTAGCATCATTTAGTACTTTATTGGGATGATCATACTAATGTAACGTAAGGGCAAAGATAGCGATGTTTAAGAAGTAAAGATGAGAGGAAAAATAAAAAGATTATCGTCGTATTAAAAAAAACTGAACACTGACATCATGAATTGAGATAAGACTGGAAAAATGTATGGCAACACACGAATTCTGAAGATACGTTGCTTTTAAAGATTTTATGATTGTTAAATCATTCATTTGTGAATCTGGAGCACTATATGACTAGAGAATACACTGCGATCGACGTGGTATTATCAAATCAAAGCACGAGCACGTATAGTTGCCATTTCCCATTGTTTGGGAAATTAATAAAAATAATAAATTAATAAAAACTGAGTAGTGTTTAGAATTAACCTTGAGTTATAAAGTTTATGAACATATTAGATTTTATTTTCAAATGATCAACCATTTTCATGTTTTAAATAGCAAAGAGCTTTAAAAATAAAGGCGCAAAACATGGAATTGACGTAAGATCATGTGCTGGCCCCATCAAATGTTTTCAGAAGCGATTTAATAGACATAAACGTAAAAATGCTTTTGACTTAATAAAGTTATCATTTGAAATTAGCCAGTTATGCATAATTTCAGCCTTTACTATAACTTCTTCCTTCCGTTTTCTCACCAAAATGCAATCAGTTTCATAATATTCAAGCTGAGGTTTTTGAGTTCGGACAGAAAGTTTTTTTGCTTCTCGCGGACAAGTTGCTTTAGTTCGGCCATCTTTGATAAGTTTGTAATTATTTGGCCTGCGTTATAGCTGCGGATATTAAAATTTGTTACAAAGGTTAGAGTTTTCTGAGCCAGTTTAGGTTTAAATATAATTGTGCAGCCCTACCAGCCCTTTTCTTCAGTGTGAATTTAACTGTTCTTCTTCCTTCATCTTCTTCTTCAAGTTCAGTTTGTCAGGTATCAGGCATCTTTGCTAAGTAGCATTTTATGCCAAACCTACCAAACCGAATGCTTCCTAGCTCCATTTGTTTGTGTTGCGCACTTTGTTTATAAAGTCTAACAGCCCCTTAATAGAGCTTAGGTGTAGCTTTTAGTATTGAGAATGCCTAAAGTAGTCAACGTTATCAGACGTTCAAGCCTGTTCCACTGATCAACGTCTTTCAGGATGTCCCTCAATGAGCACAGCCATCTTGACCACCGTAAGAGACTCCCTGAAGATATAACCTTCAGGTCCGTCTCTTTTGGCAGTCCTCAATGTTGTAATCTGCTTCATTTCTTGAGATTACCTCTTTTCACCTTTTCCCTTGGTTTTTCAACCCAAATCCCTTTGGCAATTTTCAGTTCTCGGGCACTTTTTTTTTTCGTTTTGTGCTCTGGACATTCTCTTTTCGATTTTAATTTTATCCAGGGACGCAGTTATCCTTTTATTAGCTTCCTCCTTGCTCTTTTCCAGATGTTGATTGAGTAACTTGAATAGAGGTCATTTCTACCTCATTCGATGATGGATTTATTTCTGCTCTTTAGATTGATTTCTTCTCGGTTTCCTCGTTTTGAGAAGAAAGGTTTATCTCAGAGGTTTTGTCTGCAAAAGCGGAATTTCTAGTCCTGCTCTCATTTTCAACGACATATAAAGCAGAAAAGAAAGTACAGGATAAAAATAGTCCACCCAGTATTCCACGTTGCACATTTTTGCTGGATAAGGCAAAATGATCTAGAAGTTGCCAGGCATTCTAGAGGCTCCATTAAGACAGAATAACCACAGTGTCATTCACCCTATGCAAGGTCGTATAACACCAGGGTTGCAGAATGGGGGGTCGGGGCTTCTTATTTATTATTCGGAGCTATCCTGTCAGATAATACAGGAATTTGGCTATCCAACACCTGCCGACAACCCTGCTAGTTACTCAAGCCTCAGGAACTTGATTGTTACATTAGTTACATTGCTATAATTCGCCCTAACAAAATATTAGAGAATCTGTTTAATAAAAAGTTGTTTAAAATCTTTTTAACTCTCTGTAGTTATTTCCGATACAGCGATAATGCGCGCTACGTCTATTAAGAGTTTGAATCTAGTTTATTCTCCCAAGCAACCCAGTTTCTATAATATTTTCGATTATTTCTAACGTTAAAATATAAATAGAATCTTTGATATTAGCTCGATATATATAAATATAAATGTTTGCACTTGCTCTTAGAAGGCTATAATCATTAGACTCGTTCAAAAACTTATATAACTGTAATCAATATTCACATAAGAGTAATTGCATCAGCAAATACACACGCTGAAAATAAATTTTTTTTTAAATTTTCAAAATATTTAAAACCAGCATTAATATAAATTTTTATATTTACGTTTTACATTACTTTATAAAGATAGTTCTTTTCTACTCAATGACTGCCTGAAAACATTTCATGTACAATTTAGTTCTATTTGTAAGTATTCACGACTTCTATAAGTTTCGAATTACTTTCACAATGAAAGAAAGGATAGAATGATAGAAAGGATAGAATAGGAAATTCGAAAATCTGCTGCAGCCATCACACGCGTAGACATCTGATAGTTTACATTTTGGAGATTATGATCGGCTTTTGCAGATTTCTAAATCTGCAATAGTCGACCAAGTTTTCGTAACAGCAAGTCATGTTTAAAACTGTTTTTACGTTTTTAATTATTCCGCCTCAAGATCTGAAATCTTGACGCAAAATTAACTGTTGAAGTCGGAGGTGTAAAATCAGTTTAAAATTACTTAAAGCAACCATTTATTGATTCATTTATAGAAGCTCTCATTTGTTGATTGATGAAATATTTATTTGCTTATTCTTTAAAACCTGACCACTATTTTAGATCGCTAAAGCCTCACAAATTGTTTTAAAGTATATATTCTTTGCTTCATTTTATGTCATTGTTGTAGTGAATGAATGATACACTTTTCCAACAACTCTCCACCTTGAAAGTTAATGCTCCTTAATGATTTATTTTGTTCAACGAAAAGCGTTCCTAGTTCAGAATGTTTTGTACAATCAACCATTTAACGGGTAAACATTATACTTTTATTGATGAATGCAAGCCAGTCGTAAATGCTTAGAAACCGATAGCGTGTAGTAGGCTATTAACATAAATTACAAAAGGTCCATATTTAAAAGCTATTTCCATCAAGTTTTTAAGAACTCACTAAGTGCAAAATTCTGAAAATAATGGTTTGATTAAGGTAACAGGAAGTGCTTGACAAGAGAAAGATGGTGATTTTTGAGGAGATATTCTAAATACATTCTTTAGAAAAAAGACTAGAAGATACTTTTAATTTTTCTTATTATTACAAGGTTCCTAGAAAGCTGTTCTATCATAATTGGTGAATAAATAGAATAACAATATTTAAACAGACATATGAGCTATGATACAGGAACAGGAACTTTTGAATGCAATGTAGATTGAAGAAAGTATATACCTGAAGGGCAGTTAAAGCTGTTAAAGACGTTTGGCGATTTCTCGCCAAATTTCACTCCAAAAATTCATTGGCGATATCTCGCCAAATTAGCGAAATTGCCATTTACTCAAAGTTAAATAGACTTGCCCTGTATTCTTATTTTTATTTTTTTTTCTTGTGCAGCGCATCATTTCTCTCAAGATTTTCATCTTCATACAGAAAAATGCAATAGCTTCACATAAAATCTCACCAAAATTATCCGTATATTTACAAGAATCGTAACAATACCTTATCCAAACTGTCACATTTGTAATTTGCAGACCAGAGGTATTTTTTAAAATTGTTTGTGGTAGTTCTGCTTATTCTTCTTGCATTGTTTCCGTAATCCACTAGTAGTATTTTAGGTTGCGCTTGAAAACATACATTTTAGGAATTTAAGAGACAAAAGGTCTATTTTCTATTTTGTATTGAGAAGATTTAATAAATATATGTATATTTTTTTTCATATTTTAGTAAGAAATTTAACGGGCTACATAAGAGTCATGCTTACTGTATTCTTAGCCATCTTTGAAGAAAAGTGATGAGATTTTGTACTTAAATACAAAAATCATGAAACAATATTTCGCGAAATAAAAATCTGAGTTTATCTTTCATACCTTTAATTTGTACCTTTTGTTTTTTTAATCATATCTTTAATTTCTTGCTATTTGGGAAACTAACAGCAATCGTAACTCATTCACTGAGACATTATTTAGAATTTCGGAACCCAATTCGAAGCCTTTTTTAGTATTAAAGATAAAGTGTATTTTAAAATTTTCTAGTTTCTGAATCTGAATACGAAGCCTGAAGTCTTTTAGTCTCTCAAATAAAAAAGTACGACAAGAAATATATTTATTTAATCTAAAAACAAAGCACTTTGTTATTCTATTAAAACAAAATCTCATGTCAGCATTTGATGTAAAACAAAATTAAGAATACAATTTTAAAAAAATTGTGGTTATTGAAAAGATATTCGTAAAAGATGGGTACATAAAGTATTTAATTAAGCATGTTAAAGTCCATTTTCTTAGTATAATGTGACAAAAATCTATTTTCGTAACAGTTCCTTTAAAAAAAATCAATTTTCTAAATCAAACTAACTATAAATGCAATAAATTACTAAACTTGAAAAGATAACTTCTCTCCAGTGGATTATGAAAAATCAAAATCTTTATAGACCGCGAACTGCACTACCAGAATGTTGCTGTTTGTTAAAAGAATTTTTTTAATTGTTACTTAGCTTAAACTTGACCAACTTTTGCTCCGTCGAAAATAATTCCTGTCACTTCTTATACAGTTGCTTACTGCCGATTGCTAAAATATACCTGAAAATTTAAATCTATATAAAAATCCCGTTCTTTTGCAGTGAATAATTCTATTAGTCTTGAAAAATTAAAAATATCAAAGAATTAATTAACTTAAATTTATTTTTCAAAGAATTAATTTTAAATGTTCAATATTTTTGTTTAGTGTTTCCATAATAAATGACGAGAAAAGTATGAAAGTTTGGATTTTAAAATCTTAATTTTTTCCCCAAGAGTTTTGAGATTCAAGGGTTTCTAATACACTCTTCCTAGCATTCATGCATGGTTCATCACTAATCATGTATTCCCATCTGTCTACATCTAAAATCTTGTCTTCGTTTTTTCGTGAAGGTTTCTTCAGATGTGCTCCCATATGTATTGACAACAGTCTGCCTTCAGCCATAACATTAGGAACAATTTAATAGCTAAAATGATTTTTATATAACTTAAAACGTTATTTATTATTTTGTTCATAATTGATTACGACGTATCTTATAAAGATAATGAAATTGTCACTTGAATTAGTAGATTTGATTTGGAAATCAAAGTTTTTATTTTTAGAAAATTTAAAAAATACTAACGTTCTTAAAACATTCATGTTCCCTCGTGTAAAGGTAACGCTCGACAAGTTTTCCTTTGTTAGTAAGACCACTGATTAATTTATATTTAGAAATACTAATTCAATGATTTTTCACTAGTTTTATTAACTTTCAGAATAAGAATATTTCTTGAATACAAAAGTTGCTTATACACGCCATTTTTAAAGTAGACGACATTTGGTTGCAACAGACGATAATATACTTTCAAAATGTAAACAGCATTACAAAAGAAAACGGCTGAATTTCAGTTTCTCTTTTGAAAGCTGTTTAAGATGAGATCTTTTAATCATTTATTTAATGTGTAAATATCATTATAAACTATGTAAACAGCTTTTGTAAAAGACTGTACCTTAATTTCATGTTCTTTCGAAAAATTTATATGTTAAGGGACAGGTATATTAAGTATCAATTTTTTAATTTTTTTCACTCACGAAGAATTGTAACATCAACGTAAGTAAACATACAGTGTGCTATTATCAAATATTTACTATGTATGCAATATCAACAATATGTAATGTAACATGTATGCAATACCAGGCACATAATATGTCCTCATAATAATGGAAAAAATTTCATTGAAACAAATATTTTTAAAAGTTAAACTCTTTCCACTCATACTTTGTAATAGGCACTTAGTAGCTGAAACATGAGAATATATTCGTGCAAATGTATTTGATGTTAGTTTCACAATTTCGTAAATTCACTGTGTACCTTAAAACATTTGCACAGTAAGTAAGGTTTTATGCTTAATATTCTTTCCTTCAAGATATGATTTACTGCGAAAGAGAAAGTAGATCACCAATTGACTGCAAGAAGGCAATTACTTAGCTTTAACAAACTTATAACCTTTACTTCATCTTCTAACAAGTTATTTTTTCTTTCGAAATATGATTTGTTACCAAAGAGAAAGCAGCGCACTATTTAATTGCAAGAACACAATTACTTAACTTTATCGTCTAATATGTTATTCTTATAAAGAATTAAATAAAAGTCCAAAATAGTCACAAAAATTCAAAAGATCAGTGACTTAAAATGTATTTCAAGTCCACTAACGTTTTAACTTCAAATTTAGTTTCAACTTTAAAATGACAAAAAATTAATGCAAATTGAAACTAATTACAAATTGTAGTTTGACAGTACAATAGGTAACTTCTTGTAATTATTTACAGAAGCAAAAGAAAATTAATGAGCACTTACTCGTAACTTAATGAGCAACATGTACGTCTACTTAATTCACTCCAGCAAAATACATCTTCTATGTATAACATCAACTATAGTTTCAATATTTACAGTGCACTGGTTTGAAAGTAAAATCAAAACTCTTAATTTCGCTTAACAGAATCGAAATTTATGTGTTTTAATGAAACGTACCTGGTTCCATTTCAGGTAACTTTATGTCATCCTACATTTGTATACTTCTGAAGAAAACATTTAAATAAGATAGCGGTTCCTACCAAGTTTTTGAGTTGAAATTTAGAGTAAATAGACTAAAACGAATTTTAATATCCCGCCGTTACAGGCAATGTAGAATTTTAAATGGAGATAGTTTAGTTTGGAGAGTTTGTGGAGTTTTTCTTATTTAATTCTAACGTTCTGTCTTAGAACCCCACGATTACTAACAAGAGAATAATCGCTTAAGTGTGTGAACAAAACACGTAAGACTTCAAAAGGGTTCACTGCTCTTTATTTTTCAAAATATTTACAATCAGTCCCTACTTGAAACTTTACCCAAAGCTTCCACTCGGGCTTGAACTTAAATAATAATGAATTTAAATTAAACTAAACTAGCTTAACTAAGCTATCTGAAAGGTATAGCCGCAGCTATCAGAAATCTAAATAGTTGGCCCCTAAGTATTAATTAAAACGGCGAAGCCAAGCAAGGGCTAAAGGTATGGCCGAGCATAATAGCTTAGAGGGAACGTAGCCAAAGGCAAACGCGCGCTAGTAGAACATCAGACTCTCTCTCTCTCTCTCGAAGTCTGTAAAACACCGACTTAAATAGTACACTTATTCATTTGCATTAACTTCGTTTCTGAATTTACATTCTGGCAGGAAATTGTAAGCTGAAATTAGAATAAGATAGGAAAGATACAAAACTTAAAATAATTGATAATAAACTGAGGCTAAACCTTACAAGTTTAAATTGAGATAGTTTAGTTTAAATAGTTTGAAGATTTATTTTTATTTAAACTTACTTATAATGTTAAAGCGTTAAAATAATACGTAACTTTGCTAAAACTAAGGACTTAATTGAATTTCTAAAATGCATTATGGAGAAAGAATAAAGCGCCAATATAAAAAAATTACGTAATTTTGAAATAATGTTCACAAGCTAAATATTTAGTGAAAATTTTATACAACTTTACGTACTCCTAAATTTAAAATATATTTTGTCCTAAACAACACTTTTTTATATTTAATTCAGGAATCATATCAAAAATATATAAATAAACTTGAGTTCAGGTAAATTGTGCCATTGCATATGATAAAAATATATGCTTTGTAATTGTTAATTATAAGATTTGAACTTAACTTCATATAAATAAAATTTTATTTTTCAGGTGCTTATGACGATTCTTTATTATACTGACTGCTCTGAAAATACTGTTTTGCCCATATAAATTTAGCGTAACGATTTCCAAACACAATTCTCCTTCCATCACAGAAGAGAATTACTGACCAGAAAAGTTCCACTGCTACCATAACATCGATCAGCAAAATCGTCCTTCAGAGTCTAATTACTCGGCCGATTAATCGATGTAATCGTTTTTTCCTTCCAGCCCTGAGGATATAATCATAGCATTCTTTTCCTCTGGAAAACGAACACAGACTGAAACATGGGATTCGGATACGTTCGCCTACTTCAGTATTTGCTTTCGGCCCATACTCAGAAGTTAATGGAATTACTCCTTGTGATGTGATTCCAAGTTTTGATTGGAGATCGTTAATTTTCCATTTCAAGCTGTTTCTGCTAATATGAACACATTTATATTTGGAAGTATCTCTAGTATTTTCTTTTAACTGTGAACTGTGAATAACTTAAGCTGCTTTTAGATATTTTTGATCAAATGTTTAGCTTCTTAAATATGACACTGGTACCCTATGTTAAATGGTAAGATAAATTAAAATGCTCCTTTGGAAGTATCCATTTACACATGAACGCAGTTTGTTTACTTGTGTTTAATTTTAATTTGCTTGTTTGAGAGTTGCTGTTATAAAAGAATGACTAAATTGGCTGTGAAGATTATGTCATTGACTGTTTATTTCTTATACACAAAATAGTTAATTAAAAAAGCATATCTTAAAATTTTCAGTTCGTAGGTAGTATTAAAACTTATTTATAACTTATTTTAAAATGACAAAAATTAATGCAAGTTACAAATAATAACAAATTGCAGTTTGACAGTACAATAGGTAACTCCTTGTAATTATTTATAGAGGGAAAAAAATTAATCAGCACTTATTCGTAACTTAATGAACAATATGTACACTGCGGGAAAAATTTGGGACAGTTCTATGTCTCCTGTTCAAATGGGCTGATTGACAAAATTCAAATTACGTCTTTCATGTCTCGTAAGAGCGACATAAGATATATATTATATTTATATATAGCATTGTTACTAACATAGATATTGACACAATATCGGACTTTTCTGAAATAACATATAATTTTTTTCTCATATTTCGATTCTAGACTCAAATTATGCCTAGATATTAAATTTTGTAATTTTTGGTGAGAAATTTAAAAATTTATTTTGGCGTTTTTCAGTTTGCGCCAAGAATAATTCACTTGACGAACTTCTTAATATATGGCAACCTATTTTCTTTTTCCTTCCATTGTGCAGGAGCGGAAAAGAAGGCCATCGTTTCTATTTTCAAATAATTTTAAGAAAGTGCCTAAACCAAATTTGGTGTTTTATCGCTTTCAACAAATATGCCAAATTTCAAAACGCGCCAATATATAAATTCACGGATATCTTCGGAAATTTTGAATAAAAAACTCTAATTTTTTGCAGGTATGCTTAGAAATACATCTACTTTAAAACGATGGTAAAAATGTTATAGATTATAATTGAAAGTATTTTTCAAAAAATTTCTAAAAATTATTTAAAAATATTAATTTAAAAAATAAATCATAAAAAATGGGCAAATTTTATTTGAAATTTATTATTATTTTTTATTTAAATTTCAAAATGTGAAAGGAAGAATCAAATAAGTTTAATAAAAAAGGAGAAATTAATAAATATATATCAAACTTAATTAACACTGTGGAGCTAAAATTTTTAGAGCTAATTTTTTAAAAACTACTCTTGCGATTTTTACGAGCTTGGTAGTTTGGTATAGTATGAGTAGTAGTACCGAAATATGGGAAAAAATTGGCATGTTGTATGAGAAAAGTCCAATTTTGTGTCAAAATACCTATTTCAGAACAATGCTATATATAAACCTAATACATATTCTAAGTCGCGCTTTCGAGATATGAAAAACACAATTTGAATTTCGTCAATCGGCTCAGCAGAACGGGATACATAGAACTGTCTTTTTTTTTCGCAGTGTACTTCTACTTAATTCTTTACATGTATCAATCAAATGTTGCATAAAATCAAATTATGAAATGTTGAAAATAATATCGTGTAATAAGTGTTCAGTTGTCAATATAACCACGTCAGGTTTTTAAGTTGAATATAGTCAAAACGATATCCGTCGACATTTAGGAATTAACTTCCAGTAAAGTACCGTTAGATGAATTAAGACCAAAGCCTGAAGAACATTAACAAAGTGCCTAAAGCACATTTGATGTCATTATCACTTTCAACAAATATGTCAAATTTCAAAACGAGCCAGTATATAAATTCACGTATATCTTCGGAAATTTTGAATAAAATAATTTTCGGCAGGTACGCATAGAAATTCATCTACTTTAAGATGATGGTAAAAGTTTTATAGGTTATAATTCAAAATACTTTCCTAAAAATTTATAAAAATTATTTAAAAAATAAATGATAAAAATGGGCGAATTTTATTTGGAATGACCCTAAATTTCGAAATGTGAAAGGAATAATCAAATAAGTTTTTTTTAAAAAAGAGACATTAACAAATGCAAACCAAATTCAATTAACACTGAAGAGCTAAACTTTTGAGAGCTAGTTTTATAAAAATTAGTCGTGCGATTTTTACACAACTTGGCAGTTTGGCATAATTTGAGTCGTACAAACGAAATATAGAAACCAATTGGCATGTGATTTCAGAAGAAGTTAGATTTTGTGTCAAATTACCTATATATTAGAACAATGCTATATATAAATCTAATACATATCCTAATTTGCGTTTTCGAGACTTGAAAAATGCAAATTGAATTTCGTCAATCGGCCCAGTAGAACGGGAGATATAGAACTGTCCCTTTTTCTTCTCGCAGTGTAGAGTCGATATTATCGAGCTTAAATGAATGTTCTGTATGAATCTGTTCTATTCTTTCCGAAGGCATCTCTTTGCTAAACGTTAGCAAAGAACACTAGCGCGTTTTGCCTGAATTATGCTCAGCCCACCCTGCCAAAACTCCAGCACAGTCACCCACCCAAAAACGATTGTTGACAAGCTACATGAAAACTTCTTTTGAAAGTGCAAAGTGTGTATATTCAGTCTTAACATTTCTGGAAATCGCAAAAGATCGCATTGATGCTTTTAACTTGTTAGGTAGTCAGTTCTACAAACCAAGAGCATTCTAGTTTGTATTATAGATATACACTAAATGTGCATTGCATGCTTAATAATTACTACTTTCTCTCTGAACGTGCATTAGCGTTAAAGAGAAATTAATATCTCTATAATGTTATTTGCAGAAATCTCAGGATCCTAAGCTCCCAGATATAGTTATTTCTAAGGCAGGAGAATTTTTATTTTAAAAAATTATCTTTTCATACATTTAATGCACTATACAGGCTAAAGCATTTTGTTCTAAGAATATACCTTTTAAAAATTTAGCATTATTTCACAATCAGGCGGCATAAACGTTATCTACTTTTTTCAAGTTACATAATCATATTTTAATAAAAGAAGAAAAGAACTTTTTTTTAATAAATTTCTGCTATCTTCTCCGAATAATCGTAATATAAACTGTCATGTAAGGCATATTAAATTGAGTGTTTTCTGTCAAAATTTTATTCTCCTACTATTATCTCCACCAGCAGCAGATGAGGCGGAACCTACCCCGATGATCAAATGTCGTTTCTATTTAAATAATATTTATTGTTATAAATATAGAATTTATTAAAATAAGGGAATATTCAGAAATAATTCGTTTATTTATTTCCTTAAAATACTGCAGACTGGAAATAATTCTTACCACACGTCTTTAGTAATCAGTTAAAGTTCCTTTAATATTTAGAAAAATGGAAATGTATTCGTTATTAGATATAATTTTTCACTTTCCTCTGTGTTATCAAGCGAAAGATTGCAGTATGAAACTGACTGCTTTTCTCATGGGGGTTTCTTCATTTCCAAAATTTCTTAAATATAAAAGCTTTCTTAGCAAATGAATATCTTTCAGGTTAAAAATATTTCTGTCTCCAGGAAAGATATTATTGGATACGTACGAGTTCGTAATAGATTGGATGCACTGTTCCGATAATAGATTAATAAAAATTTACGTTTATCAAAAGAAATATTTCAGAAATATGGAAATATTCGTTTAAGTGTTCCCAGTATCACACAGTATAATAAATAGTTACACTTCAAACTACTAAGAACGTTAAATACAACGCAATGCAAAGCGCAACTAAAGAGAAAGCTAACTCGAATTTATCTCAGTTCACGCCGAACTACAAATCGCAACAATAATAACTAAGCAACTGCACTCAGATACTCTCTCTCCAGCCTTTCAAGGTTTTCAACCGGCCGCCGAAATATTTCTAGTAATTTCTGCTTCTTGAAATTACTGAAAAGCAATGCGAGGGTGAAATTATGGTTACAGCTGACATAGTGGTCAGTTACAAGGACTAAAGTGACTTATACAAGGACTGGACCTAAATGTCGCCGAATGATCGCCAAATTGGGCGAGATTTGGGTCCGGTCCTTGTATCCCTATATCGCCAAATTTGGCGACTTTGGGCAATTTTCGCCATATTTGGAAATAAATTTGGCGCCATATTTGGCGATGTCAGCTGAGTCTTCAATTGTCAGCTTGGCGATATCTCGCCAAATTACCGAGATACCCATTTACTCAATGTTAATTGCACTTGCCCCTGTATTCTTACTTTTCTGGCGTAGCTTTCTCTTAAAATGTGTCACTCGCTACATACAGTACACCGAAAAATACAAGAATTTAACTCTTAATTCTACTAAAATTATTTATCTAAGTACAAAAATTTAATAATATGTTGAGAAATATCTACAATAAGAAAGCAATGAAATTTTACCAGATAGTTTAGGTTAATAATTTAATTAAGGTCAAAATATAGGCATATGAATTACGGTATTAAAGTGAGATAATACGTATTAAAGTACTAAAATGTGATTGATTTTCTCGATTTCGAGATTCGATTTCAAGAATGTTAGAAGTTTGCAAAATTTACATAAATTGCAATAAGCTTTTTTCTTTATATGCTTTCATTTTATGTAGCCAGTTCTCGGACACGTATATTTTAATTCAAACGTCTTTAAAAGTGGTGCTGAATTTTCTCGTTACTCATAATCCGCACTTTAGTTAAAACAGGTGCCATACACCTACCGTGAAATTTAAATTCCTACTCTTTTATCATCAAAATATTAAACAAGACCATCAATAAAATGTGCGAAAATACAAGAGCTAGTGTTGCAAAGTCAGCATACATGCGCTTCGATTGCAAGACTGATAGTCAGACATAAATTTTGGCAGCGAAAGTTTGTCAAAAGAACCAAATTTGCGAAATATCGCACGATCTGGCAACCCTGGTGTACAACCTAAATATCAGACGGAATTCTGGAGTGGGCAAGGGAGCTAAGCATCATCTTGAGTCCAAAGGCATCATTCTCTTTTTCAGTATTGACAGCTGATAGCTACACTATAGGATTGTATTTATATGTGTCCCATGTACATTTATAGGGCATTACACGACCATACCCCCTCTTATATCCTCCATATTAGGCAAGAGGTGAGTTTGCCCGGCAAAAGTCAAATTGGAGAGTGTTCGAAGCTCACCTTACTGAGACTCAAGACCCACACTTACCCGGATTATAGTAAACTTTTAAAATCGCTCCTTATTTAATATTACATTGCCCTCATGAGCTCACCCCTCCTCAGGGCCAGAGACCAAAAAGAGGTGGAAATATTTACCTGAAGATTTTACTGGTCGTTATTAAAGCTACCCAAAAATAATACGCGAGTTACCCCGCACTGGAGGAACTACGCTAGATTTCTGCGGGCTTAATAGCTTGCACGGATCTGCTGAAAACACCAGCCGAGAAATTATTATTGAGTTGGCAAGAAAGTAAATTTGTTTTGCATAAATATTCACAGTTATGATTGTTTTGTTATTCTTCTGCCAACACTAAAATTTTTTTCTTTTAAGATTTAATAGCTGACATTTCTATGTTGCTATAAAAACACATTTTGCTTATTTTTATTTACAACTGTTAGTATACGATAAGTTTTAAAATGGGGTGCAAAAATAAATATTTTCCACATATTTTACTTTTCTTTCTTCATAAAGGCAAGCAAGTGGCTGACGCTTATAAAGAGATATGTGTAACTTATATTGTAGATTGCTTAACAGAAAGCATGTGTCAGAATCGGTTTAAAAAATATCATTCTGGAGATTTTACACTTGAAGATGATAAGTATTTTGGACGACCTTCTGAAGTTGATGATGACAAAATTATAGCCGTAATTGAATCGAGTCGTAGTTAAACCCTCAAGGTTGCCAGGTAGCTCTCTCAATAAGTGATGTTCCTTCCTTTGTGTAAATATCAGTTGCTCTGAGCTGCAGTTAGGGAAATATTCTTAGATATTAGACTGCATTGATGAGAGGATCTGCCGCTCTGTTTTACTGCAAATCCTTTTAGCAGAAATTACGTGAAATTTGAAGTAAAATATTATTTTGATCGATCTAAATAAAGCAACAAAAAATCAAGCGTTGTTTTGAAAATCTTTTTAATTTTGTCAAATCTATTTTTTTCTCATTTGCAGGCACTTATCCCACTTAGGTTTGGCCACTACTACGGTCTGAAGTGGGGGTCCAGTTTATTGTGGAAGTACCTAATGGGTGGGCCACGGATACCTCTTATGAACGAACGGACAAATACAGCCATTCCTTATTCGGGATTCGAACCCGGGCGCTTCGGTATCGCAGAAGGTTTCTCTAACTATGGTACCGTCCGCGCGGACGTTAGCTAATGTAATATACGTAGGGAATATTTTCGCTAAAGTGCAGAATAAATTTATTCATTCCAATCATGCTCATCTCGGTAATACTTTATGCTCAACTCAAATGCTGCAAATGACCGAGCACTTTAGCTACATAGAAATTACCCAATTAATACTGATGAGATGGAACTGTATTATTCTAAAATATTGCTAACACAGCTAAACTCGAAGTCTTTGAATAATAACATCATAGACTTTTCTAGTGTAAAGACTCAGAATTGAGTTACCTTTGAATCTCTGTATAATTGTATTAACATTTAACTGCATTATATAACTGTAACTATTAAACAAATTAACGAATTTTAGCTTTTTAATGATTTATCTATAATGTAATTTCGGTATACGTGATGAAACTTTGAAATTTTTAAATCAATAAATTAAAAAAAAAATCTAGCATTGAAAGCAAATAATCCATAGCAATGCAATTAAGTAATCATATGCTTTATTCCTTTCTGCGAATTCCCATGCTTTACTTTAATGAATGGCTTCCTAGCAAATCAGGATTTTCGTCTATGGAGTCGAGTTCAATAAAGATTGCTGTAAGTCCATGCAGAAAGCTCCAGTCTTTGTGTAGTAAGTTCTCCCAGAATTTTTCTGGTAGCTGATGCCTTTAAAATTATTGATTCCTTTACAATAAAAGTCTTTAAAGATGGTATCCTTTATGCAAAGTTCCTCCACGCTGAGTAATGGAATGATTTGGGTGTGTTTGCTGAGTCTCGGCGATACCCAAAATTGCTTTTCTTCTTGGGACACCAACAAGAGGATAAGTATAGGCGTTAAACCAGCTTGATCATGTAAACGTTTTATAAAGTCATGTTATCAAAATAAAAAAGCTGATGTGTACACCACATGACTTCTTTGTACGGAATATTAAATTGTAAGCATTTTTGCTGCATTTCTTTCAAACTTATTTCCTCGAATTTCATTAAAGGTATATTTCTCATTCACTTAATTCAGTTCTCACTTCGCGACAAGGCAAAAATACATAAAACCTCAAAATATCTTTATTAAAAACTGAAAACTATAGAAAAATATAAAAAATGAATGCAGTTAAAACAATTTAAAGAACAATTTTTACAATTAAAATTAGAGTTTCTACGCAAAAACAAGCAATTCGGACAGCGGGCAAGAAGGCAGATTTTTCAGTGCATAAAACTGAAAGTTTGCTTTTTGTCTCACCAGGCAAAAAGACACTGAAGGCGCAGAAACTGCCTTAATTTGCCATCGAAGCTATGCTGAGTCAATATATGGGATAATTTAATAACTTAAATGATAATTCCACAATGGATTAAGCATGATTTAACTCGCGATAACAAAAGATGGCATTATCTTTGATGTTGTGAAGCTTAGTTTCTAGATTGGCAACAAATCCACTGTTCTGCTAAGTTTCAAATGTAAACAAATATGGCTGCTCTGGTAAATAAAAATTAGGCTTAGCCACACTGAAACAACTTTAAATTGTTGATAATTGTACAACTATTGCATTCAGGTTAACTAAAGGCATAGAAACATTAACCGGAAGATCCGAACAATATAATTCAACAATTTTTAAAGCAAAAATGCACAATTTACCAACATCTAAGTATAAAAAATGAGCTCACCCAGCCAAGTAAGAGAGTCGGTTTATATATATATAGTTATATACTTTTGGTGCGGCCGATTGCTACCAACAAGGGAGATGCACAACTCTATGCTATAAAAATTTAAGGCTACTCGTTTTTGAGTTATGCGAGGTACATACATACATACATACATACATACGTACGTACAGACACCACGAGAAAATCTCTTCTGAATTCATTTCAAATCAATTTTACAATTCGTTTGGAAAAAACGAGTTCTTTATTCTGTCCTTACGTACAGATGCAACGAAAACACATCGTTAAATTGCATTGGATAGCGATCAAAATGGATATTTTCGTTCAAATATGGTACGCGGAATTTTTCGTGATAACAATACTTTCTTTACGTCGTACAAGGAAGTAAAAAGGCCTTTTCAGCATTGACCTTCTTTTAAGGTATAAGTTTAGATAATTTTAAGAAAGAAATGAAATTTTAAAACTAATGTTTTGAATTTATTGCGTTTAAACTTAATAAACCTGCATTGAATTAATTTCAAAAATGCATTTTAAATTTCTGTTTTAATTAAGCAAGCGCAATGTTACATTTGCGGACCACTTGTTGAATTGCAACAATCTTAGGAGACAGAAGAATGCAAAATATAAATTATCTTTCGTTTTAACTAATAGATTACTGATGAGAAGATCTTAAAGAAAAATATAGTCGTGCAATTCTGTGTGATTTTCTACTGAAACTTAGAGTTTCATGAGAAAGAACTTTATTTAAACAACACATATCTTATATATTTCTCAAATAATTAAAAAAGGTAGACGCAATTAATGCAGTTCTCTAGTTAAAGTAAAGTTAATTAAGACTCTGGAGAATAACCAACAGAAAATATTATTTATAATTTAAATTATGAGTTCGAAATAAGTGTTTTTATCAACATGACTTAATTCTTTAGGTTCATATTTTATGTAACCATAGCTTTCATTTCCAAGAAACAACTTGTTCCATTTAAAATACAATTACGTTTTTTATTTATATTTTTTCTTCCCCAAATTTAAGGCATAAATATTTAATTTGTGTCTGTTTACTGCTGTCTTCCGGAGGTTAATTGTAAAAATAAATGCCTCATTTTTATTATATTCTGTTCTCATTATATAAAAATTCAAATTAAGAACATTTCGCTACATATGAATATAATTTTTTAGAAAGCAGTAGAGGTTTGCAAGTTTTTTAATATATAAATAGAAAATAGCTTTTAATTTATTCTTCTCCTTCGTAAGGAAAGGAAAGATAAGCTTATATATATATACACTCATTTCCAAAAGTTCAGCACGAAGATGTAAAATGCAAAAAAATCAACAAATACTGCTTTGATTGACAAAAAATTCGGCAGGAAAGTAGCATATATATTTATGCATAAAACAAAATCAATAATTATATACAGAAAGGAAAGCAATATTAAATTTTTGTAAGTTATCAGATAATGACATACAGGACACTTAAACAGAATTATGTATAAAGTGAAAAATAACAGCATAAAATAAAAAAAGACATTAAGATCTCCCCTCATCTGTATACAAAGTTTACACCTTGTGATCATGCTTTCAGTTAGGTGGTCAACCACCGCAGAATTAAGCCATCGCCATTCTTCTTGTACAGCAGTTTCCAACTCAATAAGAGTCGCTGGAGATGGGAAACGTGAAGATACAGCACAGCCGAGAACATCCCAAAGATTTTCACTGGGATTAAGGTCGGGCGAATATGCTGGCTACGCCATACGCGCAGTCCCTTCACTCTCCAGGTAGTCATCGACGATGTCAACTCTAAGGAGACGTGCGTTATCGTCCATTAAAACAACAGTAGGACCAACTGCTGCAGCGTACAATCTCACAATGGATTCTAGGACTTCATCTCGATACCGAACAGCCGTCAAAAAACACCGTTTAAAGAAGTGCAGGTCGGTGCGGTATCCTAATGAATTCCCTGCCCACACCATAATGCTTCCGCCTCGGAATGCGTGATGTTTTGGGACTGATTGCGTGTTCGTTATTCACACCATATCCTTATACGCTTGTCATCTGGCTCCAGAGCAAATCTTGACTCATCAGTAAACATGACATTGCCCCAGTCAGACACATTCCAATTGACATGTTTCCGGCACCACTGTAATCGTGCCCCTCTTAATTCGTCGCTCTGCCATTTCGCTTGGCTAAAATAGCAATATATCAATATTCCGCGGGGGTTGTAACCTTTGGACGACCGGCTACGGGCCTTCGGACAACCGTCTGTGTGGTTTGGAATTGTTTCCATAAACGTGAAATTACAGAATGATGAACGCCGAAGAAAAGAGCAACATCTGTGATCGACTGTCCTGCTTCAATGCGCCCCACAGCACGCCAGCACGCAGAATCTTTCATTTGTCTTCTGGAAGTCATAGAAACACGTATGTGTTGAAAACAAATTGTGCGAAAGTTTTAAAAACCTTCTATCAGCACTGACAATCAACTTCTGTAACGCTTCATAAACCTGGCTTCTTATATTATTGCCTTTGTTGCATATTTCTTGACATGAAAGTGCGATTGGCTGTTACCTAACATATTTGCATACTTCCATCTACCTCTGCAGCGAATTGCATCCTCTTCAATTATGATTGTCTTCCAGAAATTAGCATTTTCCTCTCCGTGCTTAACTTTTGGAAGTGAGTGTATATATATATATATATATATATATACAGAATAATAAAGAATTTGTTTCATATTGAATTAGTAAGCCGAAACTAATTAATTCTGATACTACAATTATGCAAGTTTTATCTGGCAACAGCGAAAAATCTTCCGATTACGAAGTCACCGCTAGAGGTACTTTTGATCAAGATTTGCCCTCACAAAATTTGGTATGGACCCCTGGATCGTCGCAACATCGAACGGTAGGTGAAGCAGTTCACTGGCTGCTTGTGAAAGAAAACCATCCCAGAACGAGCAGCAGAAAACGGAAGTGGTTGCAAAAATTTTTAAAACGTTTTACGAAGTCCCACAAAATAAGCGCATCGTGCGAGTTCTCAATTCAGTGTTCTTCATATAACGATGTGGCATACGTTACAGAAACGTCTACAATCCCACCTATACACCTTTCAGATTGTGCAGACGTTAAAACCTTCCGACAAGCCGTTGCGTAAAGCTTTCTGTGAGAATCTGCTAGATTAAGTGGAGAGAGTTGGTTTCGCGAACAGACTTATGTCTACGGATGAAGCTACTTTCCACGTTTCTGACAAAATTAATCGCCATCTTTTACGATTTGGGGTACGGAAAATCCACGTGTTGTAATGGAACATGAGCATGATTTTCCAAATGTGAACGTTCTCTGCGCCATTTCTAACAGTTATGTTTTTGGTCCTATTTTCTTCATGGAAAAATCGATCAGCGGGTGCATTTACCAAGATACCCTATAAGACTGGTTGTTCTCTAACTTGGAGGAAGTACCTCCTGGCTTCACTTTACAACAAAATGGTATTCCACTCCTTTGGTAGAAGAGCATACGCCAGGACCTGAATCATAGTCTACCACATCGCTGGATTGACTGTGCTGGGTCAAAAGCCATGCCAATGATGTGTTAGTCACCGAAATACTCGGACCTAACCCCTTGTTACTTTTTCCCATGGAGTTTTGTTAAAGACAAAGTGTTCGTGCCTTCATTTCTCGTGGACTTACAGCAATTGAAACAGTGGATAAGTTTTCGAATTATTAATAAAAGACACTGTATTCCGAGTCTGGCAGGAAATGGAATACCGCATAGATATTCGCCGTGTCACCGGAGGGGCCCACATAGAAACTCGGATAGCTATAGTTTCACTGTAAATTTTATTTATAAAAATAAAATAATTACAGCGTTCACAGGCATGCTTTCGTTTTATACCAATTAATATGAAAAACCTCGTATACATATATATATTAAGTGGTAATAATGTAACTTAAGCAAGTAAATGACTACTCTCCAGACATGTTGTTGAATATACTCAAAATATATAAATTAAGATAGAACTATTGCAAATAAAATGTGATTTATAACAGAAATAAATAATGGTGAAAAAGTTTTGGAATAAAAATTCTATAAAATACAAATTGCAAAGGCGAATGCCTAAAAGTTGAAAACAAAATTGAAAACATTGATTGTTAAAATAATTAGAAACACTTCAATTAGTCATTTTCAGGGAACATACTTTCGAAACCCTTCTCCTTGTTACCTTCAGGAGTCCTCTAATCACGTTTCAAGCATTCTTTAGTCATTTTTCAAGCTTTAAAAGCCACCCTGTTATTGTATTTTAATTAATACTGCTTTTAAAATCAAAAACAATACCCCAACGCATTTTCGGAATCCTCAGTTTAGAACTAACTAATTAGTTGTGAAATGACTAAAATGATAAAAACGAATTTACTGACAATTTTTAAACCGCAATTAAGCCTTTTTGAACTTTCCATGAATCATGACGTTATAAATGTCAGTGCAATGTATATAATCTAACAAAAGATAATGCACTAAAAAATTCGCAAAGTACATCTAGATTTAAACTAACATGTCAAATCTCTACAGAGTAACGTACTGAAGTTCAGAAAGCCAACAATGTTTCCACATACGGTTTTTTTCCAACAATATATGGCTGCTTTATGCGTGCTTTTGAGTGGTATATATGTTATGTATACATATGTAACTATCTTCAAATTTAATGTCGTTTATATATGAAATATATATATATATTACATGGAATACTTTATCACATTTATGACAGCTCAATAGATTTAAATACAAGGAAGCATAATTCAGCATAAATAATCACAATTTTAATGTGGTAAACTTTTAGGAGATATTAAAGCCACATTATCTAAACTATTGGCTTCCCGAATAGTTGCATTTAATCTACCTTTGTTTTTACTTATCGTTTGAAAGAGTTTTCAGACTAATTGACTTTTCTCAGAATTGAAATTCTTGGTCGGATTTGTTCTCGAATTTCTGAGCTAAAGAAGCATTTTTTTTTCGAATCGCTAAGATTAATATATGTTCTGAGTTCAAAAATGCAAATCAATTTTGCCAATAAGCACTTTTTTGCTTTACATACATGTGGCATAAGTGATGACAATACATGTGATATTCCGTTCACTGATCTTCACTTTTCTCTGCAATGCATTCGAATCTTAAATTAAAAATATACTGTCATATACAAAAATAAATAAATAAATAAAATAACTCTCTGAACCATATATAAGGTGATGGTAATTAAATTTGGTCTATTCAAAGCACTGTGCATCTGTAATTAAGCGGATTGATTCGAAAACGTTTAGACAGGCAGTTTAAAGAATGCGCTAAAATATCGCGGAAAAAAAATAAACTAATTTCGACTAGGGATGTATTACTAATAAAACTCTTGAAAAGATGTGCAATAAATAACTGTGGGCTATTTTAATATATTCCAGATTGAGTGAGTAGCATTTTTTAAATTACACTGACTATTAGTTTGCCAGAACACGCGTTAATCATGAAACCATTTTTCTGTTTTATAAAAATTAGAGAAATGTTGTAGCAGTTCTTAGTGAATTTCGAAGTCGAAAGAAGTTGCACCGGGGACCAGCGTTTAAGCAAGGAGTGGCAAACATGATATCTCGATTCGGAAAAACTAGATCTTTATGCGATCAAAGTAGCAGAGGGCGAAAACCTATTTAGTGCAGCATTCCTTTCAGATGTAGCAAGGACCGTTCTCGAGAAGTCGAATGATCATGATGTCAGTAGTGCACGTGTAGTGTTATGACAATTAGACGCATCTTAAACGACAGGTAGGAAGCTATTAAAAGAAACAGTGCACTTGTTTCCGTTTAAGTCAGCCACAATCCACATCTGCTTGTTACCGACATTGACCGTTGGAAATTTTTTTGCAATGACTTTTTTTGCCCGAATGGAAATCGATGACTTCTGGCCGTGGAACATCCTCTGGAGGTGCAAGGCACATTTTATCTCGGCAGAACTTGTACACCCAAAAGTTTCACATTTGGACCATAGAAAGTCCGCGTGTCTTCCATATAAATTCCACTACACTCGCCTACAGTTTCCGTCTGATTTGGGTTCACTTCCCAGTTTAGTCCCGGACCACCCTTGCTCGAAGAAAATTGCTATAATGATAATATAACATGCTATTGTATTGTATGCAATGACCTGTAATGGTCCCTATGTAATATCGTGACGTGTTAAACCGTTTCATTTTACCTGAACTTGAGCAGCGACAGTGCCTTGCGTCTACCGCTTCTATGCAGGCTGGTGCCCCTCCAATGGAGCTCTGTGTGTAGAGGATTTTGCGGCAACATTTTACCGATGAAAGGGGGATTATCCTTTCATTCCGACTTCTTTGCCGGCCTATTTTCCTGATTTCAGTCCATGTAGTTTTTGGTTAACGGACCATTTAAAGAGTATCATTCATTGCAGAAATCTTGCAACTTTAGTTGACCTGAAGAAACACACAGCAATTACATGTGCGAAAGCTCCCTGGCGATCACCTTCGGTCAGCTATTAAACGCCCTGTTCATTTCCTGCACATTTTACACTTTAATGAAGGGGCCCAAGCTAAAAAATTTGCCTTCACTGCTAAACAGTCTGTAAAAAATATAAAATGATTGTGTTTTCCATTCAAGGCTAGAAATCTTACTGAAAAAATATTAAAGAAGTAGGACTAGCTGCTCCGACTTATAGCAATATTCAAAAATACAAAAAATAATCTCAGAATATAACGATACGTATAAGTAGCTACGAAGCCACAGAATTTCAAATTGTTTCAAATTTTATTGCACTCTAAATATATCCTAAATCCTTATTTTTAATAAGTAGTGGTTACGGGGCGTACATTGGAATTGAACGATATACCATAATAGCTAACTTTAAAGCTTTTGGAAAGCTTCAGTTGCTCATCTTCTTAATTCTTTGAAGGGCGGTTGTGGTTACCTACAGTAACTATCTTTTCTATTCAACGTCTTACTCACTCGCGTGAGTGGTTTTCGAGACTGATCGTTTCTGAAGTTCCCTTGTAGCTCACTAGATGGTAATCAAGAAACATAAGCCAATCAAGAAGCATAAGCCAGTAGTTGTTGCAGCAATTCGTCTTCAAGAAAATAAGCATCGGTCATCGAAGACAACATCACGATGTTGTGCTCTCTACAGCACGAAGAAAAAGCATGTAAGAACAGTGTGGGAATGCAGCACATGCAAAGTTGCACTCTGCTTGAAAAACTGTTACAATGAACACCATAGAGACTGATTTATAGGGATGTGTTCTGTGAGCTGTGGTCACTGACACTAACCACCAAAAGCGGTCATTTTTTCCGCGCGTCTTGGACAAAATATGCGTAGTTGTCGCAAATAATTTCATTGTTACACCTGATATAGTAAATAAAACAAGAGTTTTGCTGAAAACGTTAATTGCCTTTTCCTGCCCCTCAAAGAGTTAACCTTTGTTTGTAAACTCTTATAAGGTTTGCAGTTTTTTTAGGTTTAGTTAGTATGGGAAGGTATCACCAGTTAAGCCATGATTTCGTGGGTGTCCCCAATAGATTTCCTGTGCATGTACCTGAAGTTTTAATCCTCGTAGCATGATATGCGACCCCGACCGCACGGATATAAAACAGCCGAACGTATGACACGCGAAGTCGACTAAGAAGGTGTTGAAGGCTGATTTAATTTAATTATTTTTTGGATATTTAGTGATAATTTTACTGAGCTGAACTTTCTTTCTTGAGTTTCTTTTAGAAAGTTAATTCTTGCACTTCATTGAGAAGCAAAATGGTATTCTGTAGCTGAGGTAGAGATATTTATTTTAGAGATACAGATATTTAGTATCAGAGAATTTATGCAGCATTCATTGTGTAAATATTTATAATAAAGATCAGTTTGAAAATTACATAAAATGTATTTATGACTATTTTATTATTAGCATTATTACAAAACATTTTTAAGTTTACGAGAAGCGTTATATTCAGATTTCTTTTTCTTAGTTTTTGCAGTGATGTGTATCTTATTGCTTAATCTCTGGCTACATTATCGGATGTCCATTGCATGCCAGTGTATATCCTATGTCGCGTTGCCAATGTAGAACCTACTCATGGTCCAGCTTATGGCTGTTATGGATATTATGGCTCTCTGAAGGTGAAATCAGTAACAGTACGAAAGTTTCAGTTTCTAAAGTCAATAGCCTAATTTGTAAAAAAATGATTTTAACAGTTGAAACTAAACTATTTGGTGATGACGAAATAATCATCGATTTTGTCGGATGATTTTAGTGTAACAGAAATGTTAAATTCGCTAGAATATCCCCGCATGCCAAAGCTCTAAATGCACTATTAATAAAGAACCTTTAGTGTAATTTCCAGCGGTAGCTTTGACTTAAATTACTCGACATTTAGATATGTTTTCCTTTTCTTCTGTATTAGAAGAACCGCAGAAATTACTATGGATATTAAAATTTCTTATTTGACAGAGTACCAGCGTCTAAATTTTCGACAAAAATCAAATGCCATCATAAGAAAGATCTCTATGCATGATTAGTATTAAAATTAGAACTACCATCTTTTGCTAGTTTATTAAAATAGAAGAATAAACTTGTGCACTGTTTGCACAGTATTCTAAGATATTTACGTAGATCTGGGAAGTGAAACGGCAATTGCATATCATTTAAAAATTTAATAAAGAGTAGTGGTTGATATAGTAGTGTGGTATAGTGGATAGATGATATTGGTATATATGATACAGTGGCGTGGTATAGTGGATATATGATGTAGTTATATATGATATAGTGGTGTGGTTGATATAGTGGTGTCGTATAGTGGATAGATGATGTGAGTGTATACGATATAGCGGTGTGGTCGATATAGTGATGTGGTATAGTGGATATATGATGTGGGTATATATGATATAGTGGTGTGGTATAGTCGATACATGATGTGGGTATGTATGATATAGTGGTGGGGTATAGTCGATAGATGATTTGGTATAGTGGATATATGATGTGGGTATATATGATATAGTGGTGTGGTATAGTCGATAGATGATGTGGGTATACATGATATAGTGGTATGGTATAGTAGATAGATGATGTGGTTTTAGTGGTTGATATAGCAATGTGGTATAGCATATAAATGATGTGTATTGCTATAGTGGAAAATGTTTTCCTCACGCCGACGTATTTCACATAAGTAATGTTAATTTTGTATATTTTAATATCATTCCTATGTCAAGAATTTAGAAAATTGTTCAATCTGATTTGCTTAAGAAACTGTCGAATCTAGCTTGCTATTATTAAAAGGAAAACAATAATAGATAGAAATAGCCAGTTAGATCTCCTGACTCGCATACAATAAAATGCTTAGAATTACCTTATCAGGCAAATTGTTATGTGTCAGATATTGCTAGCAATCTCTCCCCAGTTAAGAACAGTACTTATCAAAGAATCGGATTCTTTGGGCCAGGATATGTTTCATACTATTTCGTCGCTGCGTTTTACTTATATCCAAAACCTTTCTGTGTGTCATTTTACGAATATCTTATATATATGCATTAAATTTCAATTTTTCTGTTTCTCAGTAGGTGATCCGTTAAAACATTGTGTGCATATTTCTTTTTTAATTTTTACATCAATAATTGCTTATCATTGCATGCAAAATATTAGTATTTTTCTTTTCGGAATGTAATCTCCTAATGCGAAATTTATTTTAGACTTAAACATCGAATACGTTGTAACTTGCAATGCTTTGTGGTCCATGTATCTGCAGGATTTCATGTTTATTGTAACAACTTTTATTAGATATTTTACAAAATTATTTTTTCTTCTTTATCAATCGCTGCAAAATAATTCGTGGAATCTCCATTCAAATGAAGGCTTAAGTATAAATTTTATAAATACATAACTATGTTAATTAAATTCCCTCCGAACCTGAGCTTGATTTATTATAAGCCTTAATTAATTTAGATGCATTAAGCACCGTCTCGATTAATGTATCCTTCTTATCCGAGAGAAATTCCACGTCCTTCTAAATAAAGACATTCCTTTATCTCAGATTCCTTCACTCATTAACCCTAGTAATCTATCCATCCTGCAGCTTTATACATCGGTCATTTAAATCAGTCCATTGATTTTCATCTGGAACTGTTTCAATAACTTATTCTTGTCTTTTTGAAGCAGAACAGGATATAATTTGAAAATAGATGAATATGTAATGATATGCTATACACTCGTTGCAAATGAAATTACTCAGTTATAATGAGTATATTAAATTTCAACGACAGATGAATAAATTAATCCATTAGAATCTATAACTTAACTATATTGCGCGAAATATAGAACATTATAACATAGCATAAAATCATTACGAGATGCGAAAATGAGAATACTTAGCAGTACAGTAACTCAGGGTTGTTTGTTTTCAAAAGGGCAGATTTCTCAATTTAACAGCGAAATCGAGGAAATATGCTGTTTTCAGATAGGCACCAGCCCTAGGAGCTTTCATAAATGCACCTATGGATGCAAGCGACTTTATGTATGCATCGATGGATGCAAATAGCGGAAGTGCGTATGTAGCATTTCTGAATATTTTATCCCTACATGTGTTCCTGGCACTTTAAGTGTGCAAGACTTTGTCTTGATCTTTGATTTTACTTTTTGACTACGCGTAGTATTTAAAAGGTAGCAAAGACTATGAATGTTTTAAGTAGTTTAACCGCTATGAAAGACAATAGTATGTGGAAATCTTGATGGCTGTAGCAGTGCTTGGACGAATTTTACGCACTGTCTGCAGAACCTAGTAATGTCACACGAGATCCGGTCTCGCTTGAGAACTGATTTGCTTAAAGCTACTCAGGAACTACAGTAATACAGGATGCAGAACATTCCTTGCGTATCTTGCAACTGTTACTGTAACTATGGCCCATTTGACACGGCCCATCCTCTCACAAGTTCCCATCAGACGCTAGTATTCAAAGTAGGAAAAAGCAATTAATCATTGAAAACATTGGTGTTCAAAAATTAATTCATGACCTTGTTTACTTACCGCACCATGTCCTTCGTGCTCTGTGATTTCTTTCTGCTAGTAATATTCGACAGAGCGGTTTATTATCGCAAAGGTCCGTCTTATAACCTTCGATTTGTAGTTTGGATCGTTAGAACAACATTCATTGCTGATGACACAGCAGCACATCGAACAGGGCTTGCAATATTATGTGTTTTAGGTTGTGCACTTTGTATTTCTTGCAACACTTTGTATTGCAAGCCTTACAACTCATTCTGTCAAGTCTTGTCTAGCTGCACCACTAGTTCTAAGGTGCACGCATAAACCTTCTATAATCATCGATTTTCAGTATCACGAACTTAATATCTCTCAACCAACCAGATGCCTTCTTTGGATCACGTGACAACTGATCACACCCCGTTCTCCATCTCCAGTGTTGTCCTCCGGTTCACAGCTCCAGTATTCATTTCACCTGCAGCGCCTATGGCAACTAAATCATGACAGCCGGGGAAAAAAATGCGAAACGCATGTTACTCGCGGCATAAGTGGAACTAGGAACTAGGAACTCAACCTTAATGTTTTCAATAGTGTCTATTGTTTTATGCATCTTATTGCAAATATGCGGCTATAGGACTTGTGGACATTCAGCTGTTTATTGGCATAAAATTTTCTTAACAGCATCCAGATAGCAATAAACCTTCCAAATCTATGTAGCGTGCCCTTTTCGTATTCTTTTAAATGCATTCAAAGCACACAAGGAATCATAAACGCGCTCAAGCCTTCCATCTTTGAAAAGGTGGCTGAAAGTTTCCACCTGTTTCCACCTATCATACATATAGATTTTAAACTTTTATTTCATGAACGTATAAACGAATCAAGATTAATATCATTTGTATAACTTAAGATTAATATCATTTGTATAACTTAAGTAGGGATACACTCAGTACGGTATGCCTGATCGTAGCGTGTGTCCTCTTGTGTGATAGAATTTCAAGCAGTGTGTATAGGTAGATGCAGTATAATATATAATTCTGGTTAAAAGTATAATAATGTATAAAATTGTTTAATAATATAATAGTGTACGCACATAAAATTCTTGTACGTATTTATTTCTTCCGTTGAATGCTGAAAACAGTTTCTATGTACAAAAATATGTATTACCCGAAATGGCTCCACCCTAATTAGTTCAAATAAAAGGGCTTCTGATGTAGCTTTATCTTGTTTCAGTCCATTTGTTGAAGCGAGGAAGATAAGTTTTAACAGTCTCATTTATTGTTGAAATAGCACCATAAAACTCATTCTAAGACAATATTGGTAAGAGTTTTCGCAGTTCCTCTTTAAACTAAATTTCGTCTGAAAAATGCTTCCTAAATTTCGTGTGAAAACTTAACGAAACGAGACTTAAATTTTGTGTGAAAAATAAATCTATGCAGTTTTAAAGTTGGGAATACAATTCATGCCTACGCTACTTTTTTGTACAAAATACTTTAGCATTTTTCTCCAAACTGTGGATGAAATTTGCTTTATCCCTAAATTCCATAAAGTTCTCCACGCGGGTTTTACTCATGGAAAGATGTGTCTTGTTTGCATTTAACACATAAAATCGTATTCTGGGAAAACTTATAGAAAAAAAGAATCTAGAAGATGACCTTTTCAAGTATTGCCACTGCTCGAAGCATAATATTGCGCGAAGCATTTAACTTATTTTCCAATCCAGCATACCTGTTTTTCAGAGTTTCACCATTCAGAAAAGCATAATATAATTACTTTATCTTTCATTCTTAGTTAGTCTGCTATTGGTTATTAAACTAAATGATTAAAATATTTGCATTGCTACAGAGCGAAACAAAAAGGCTTTAGCTTTATGGCTTATATGCCAAGCACTCAAAGCTTGCCAAGGCCCACAGCGAATTCTGAGAATATTTCTATTGGCAAGGCATAATATCTTCAATTATTTTTTCAAATTTTATCAGCTGTTTATTTATTAACAAAATAAGTACTTTAAAAGCAAATAACGCCGAACTAAATCGTCATTTTAATTTTCAATGATAAATTTATTTTATATACTGAATTAAACTTTTAATGCCTAGTTACTAAATTTGCAGAATGATAGCTGAAGTAAGTGCAGAAACCAGGCAGGAGAAGGGTTAAACCCTTTATTAAAACTGTATGAAACTCGCAGTGTGCCTGCCGACTTGACGCTAACAACCTAAGCCTCGCTTAGGCGGTAACTCAACTAACAAGAACTAAATCGAAAATTCAAAGATATTAACAAACAATGGAATTTTTTTACCAGGGCTAAGACAACCATGTTGCCTAAAACCGTGTCGAAATCTAGTGGTAGCAAAGTAATAGCTGTTACTCCACTTTAACCAGCAAATCAGAAGCTCAGATTACAAATGTGCTTGCCCACACTCTTTTTCCACTTTTTTCTAGAACTTAATATCGGAACCTTTTCTCCTAAAGGTAGAACATAAAGATTATTCTGGCATTGACAATTAGGAGAATGAAGGCTTATGGGAAAGCGTAAACTTAATTGGTTAGTGAAAATAATTATAAATCCCTACAAATTACTATTTAATTTGTAATAAATGATATTTTTAATCCTAGCATGTTTACTGTAATTAAACAAATTGTTAGATTCATTACATAATCATCTTTAAATGCCATGTGCTATGTAACTACACACATGTTCAAAAATTAAGAATAATTCGGAGTCACGCGGAAATCGAATTCAAAAATAAATATATCACCTGTAAAATCATTACACACATCTTCAAGAATCATATGTAAATTTCAGGAAGTAACCAGATGACACTGATGGTACGTCACAATGACGAGGGTGTAAGAGAGTGATATATAAGGAATACAGGCAAAGAAAAAATTGTTCGCAGGCGCTTTATAAGCATTTCAGTGCAATAACCGAATAGTTAGGACACAATGGACGCATTTGGATGATTTTTTACTTGCTAGAATGATCGGTCGTCTGGAATGTGGGCGTACCCAACTGGAAGAATCAGACGAACTTGGAATTGCCCAGAGTGTCATCTCCAGGCTTTAGCAACGATTCCAAGATGATGGTAATGGGAGTAGACGTTACAGCACAAGCCGCCCCAGAGTTACAACGCCGAATGAGGACCGGTATTTGCCAAAAGAAACAGGCGGAGCACAGCCTCAGACCTGTCTAGTCAGTTCTCTTCAGCCACTGGTACGACAAAAATTTCAAGGCAATTCGTGTACAGACGCTCAGGGCAGATTTGTCTATATGCTCGTAGACTTGTCAGATGCGTTCCACTTACTGCAACTCACTGTCGCCTGCGGTTAGCCTGGAGTAGAGAGCATGCATTGTGGACACTGAACAGTGGGCTTGTGTGATGTTTTCTGACGAGTCCAGGTTTAGCTTGCAGTTTGATTCTCGCCGGACATCAACAGTGGACTTGTGTGACGTTTTTCGACGAGTCCAGGTTTATTTTGCAGTCTGATTCTCGCCGGACTTTCATATGGAGAGCTCCAGGTACCCATTACTACCAAGAAAACATCACTGAACGACACCGTTACGTTGGTGCAGGAGTGCTCGTTTGAGGCGGAATTATTCTGGCTTCCAGAACTGACCTGCATGTTCAAATTGGAACCATGACAAGCCAAATCTATCGGGACGTCATTCTGGAACAACATGTACGTTTGTTTTGGGGCGCCATGGGCGCATAATTTGTGTTTATGGATGACAACACCCGTCCTCACCGTGCAAATATCGTAAGCGAATGCCTTCTTTCGGAGGATATCACCCGTATGGATTGGCCAACATTCTCACCGGATTTGAATCAAGTATTGCACGTGTGGGACATGCTTGGCCAACGAGTTGCAGCCCGTCAACCTCCTCCTACATGTCTACCGGAACTTCGGAGAGCATTGCTTTTTGAGTGGTGTAATATCCCCCAAGATCAGATTGATAATTTGATACTTAGCATACCTAGGCGTTGTACGGACTGTATTGCATCGTCTGGGAGACATACAATGTATTAACAATCATACCAACCATGTAATATTGGTTTTTTGTAAATAGGTTTTTTTTGTAATTTGCTCCAGGGAGAAAAAATCGCTAATTTTTTTAATAATGTCTAACATATAGCATCTTTTTTTTGCTCTTTACCTTTTGTTTAATAAATATGCTTTACAAATAATTCAAATTTGTTTTGCTTCTAACTCTTTCTTTGCCTGATTTTGCATTATCCTTGATTTATGAACATGAGTGTATTAAAAAGTACTTTTTTAAATTTTTATGATCTTTTGCATTACTTTGAAAATTTGAAGTTCTTAATGATAAATTCTTCTAAGATACTACAATATCGCCATCTAAAATATTCAGAGTTCAGCCTTTTTTATTAATTATATTATTATGCTTTTCCTTTAATTTATACTAGACGTTTCAGAAAAATTAACTACCGGCATGTTAACCAGGCCACTTATTTCATTTATACATGAACTGAATAGAGCAGAGTTTCTTAAAACTATGGTACATATGTTATTAATGGTATATTACATAATCTTTAGTGGTACAGTTTTTACACAGAGCATTTAAACGAATATTTAAGATGAATATTGTTGTTGCTCCTTTCGGTATGTACATTTGTTTTCTCTTTTAATTTGTAAAATTTTGAAAAGTTTGAGAACGACTGAAATGCAGCCTGTAATTAATTTAAGCTTGGATTTGAATTTCCTTACTAGGAAAATTTTTTATTATTTTATTATAGTTATCCTTTATACGAAAAGGTTTAAGCTTCTAAATAAATGAATAAACCCCAAAACTTGTAAACAGGTTTCATATATTGTATGTTATTTCACTACTTTTAAGCTTATCGGCAAAAATTATCAAAGTGTTCTTTTTAAACTGCATTTTATTGTAACTGGAGGATTAATATTAAGACAAAAATTTCGAGGAATATTCTATATCATAAGGATCATCGTGGAGAGCGTTTTAAAAAGACATGAAATCGAAGTGGGTAAATGCAAAACTAGACTGTTCAGTCTCTGAAAAAAGAACGTAGGGCGAACTACTGAAGTTCGGTAGTTTAATCCATTTAACCTCTGTTAGACCATAATTACTTATAATTTATTGCTTGAGAGTTACTGTATTCTTAATAATTCCAAATATACCTGTAATTTTTATCCATTACGAAATGTGTATAATTCGTTATCGTTTACTGACCTTACCTCTGCTTATTTTGCGTACCTAAATCCTCAAGTATATAAATAAATAAATGTCTTTTAAAAAAATTTGAATCTCACAGATCGGGGTTATATCTATAACACAAAACTAACTAAATTTAGTACAAAACAAAACTACTTGCAATCCACAGTTCCAAAACAGGCAAACCATCTCTACAGTCTGCAGGAGTCATCATATTGTTTACAGAAGACGACAGTTGAAATAATTTACACTAACAGGTGCAGTTAGAAGTGGGCGGGACCCTAATCAACGGACACCAGACACCAATCTAGTCATAATAGCTCTGCAGTTCCTCCAATATTTTAGGAACAACGCCCCTGGAATTACGGTCCAATGATCTTCCCCTCATTGACCTCTGGAAAAGACTTTTAGCTCGCCGTGTATGAGTTACCTCTTGCGGCGTAGACACTAGGCGTTTATAAACATTCAGGCCTTCTTCGGGGTTCGAACCAGGGCCCTTCGGTTTGGCAGTCATCGTCACTAACCATTATAATGATTGCTTGGCAGTTTACAATAGTAACAAAATCTTTAATATCAAGTTGTTTCTCTCCATTAGAACACAGCTGATCCTCGAACCAACTTTAAAGTTGAGCTTTATATCCCCTTTTACCCTTTAGACAAGCTCTGACGTTCACTGTCACTAATTCAACCATACTTTACCAATTTCTAGCTTGCAAAATCCATCTGTCTGTATAACTCGTCGACGAAATTTCATGTTTATTGGTATTACACAAAATAATCTCATTTACAAACTGAATGCTTCAGTTATGAACGTCAAATTCGCTCGCGATTCTATAGTAATATGAGTTGCACATAAGGATCGGTTGTATTTAACTTCGCTTGCACTTAACATACATTTCTTTAAGCGCCTGGTCAAAGCGAATTATCGTTACGGAGATTTATAATTCTCTCACAACTGTTTATTATTTTCTCTACGTGCAGCTTAAAATTCAGAAAAAAAAATTTCTCCTGAATCTATTTCAATAAAATTCAAAATAAGGAAGAATCAGGCATGCAGTCGCAAACTTATTCTTTACTATGCTCGCATATTTAATGAACTGGTCTTCAGTATAAACTTGAAGTGTATGTTAGAGAATCTTGAGAAATTAAATAACTTATTTCATATTCATGATTCCGTAACAGTTAATCTTCAGGTACTAATTTGAGTCTCTTTGTTATACCTTATTTTATTTACAGTATTCCAAATACGGTAATTTTTAGATTTGCTAAACAAACGGCTTTAGAGTACATTTGTTTATTTCCTATATACCACATTCAAAACTGAAAATATTGTATTATGCACGAAAGATTTTATGTACTAAATACATCATATCCTATTGCTTAATGCATCATTTCATTTTATATTACTCAGTTCATCATATCATATGTACGCAATGACTAGTTAATTTATATAATAATCTCTCGTTGGCATGATAGTTAAACATTACTCTCTCAGGATTATCTCCATCAGCCTGAAAATGCAGCCCTTGTAATTTATTTAATATTATTGAATAATAACGTAATAAATTAGATTCCATAGTAATGGTTCATCAAGAATTTTAGAATTTCTAAAAAAGAAAATTTAAAGCATGTATCTTCCCCACATTCTTTCCCGAAAAGAGAAGAAGAGAATCGCTACATTGTCGTTCGCTACATTTTGCAAATTTAAGTTGTCATTCAAGTAGTATGCTGAATTATTTAAATAATATGAGTAGCTTTTTTAAATGTAAAAACATGCTAGATTTTTTATACAGTGCTACTATGTCAGATGATGATGTACTCAGATGATAGAGAAAATTATAAAGGAAATGTTTTGTATTTGTAAACATGAATAAAATTTTAAACCTGTTGCTGTACTATTAAGACATATAGCAGCATTTCGAGAAAGTTTTTTTTTTTCCCCCAGCATTCGCATTTTAGAATGGCATTTTCAAAATTTCGTGATACATTGTTACAGAACAGAAATAAATAAAATGCAAAAGGAAATTTTGCTCTACCGAATTTTCGAAAAGCATGTAGATGTCACTAACTCAGTCTCTACTATGCATATGAGATTCGAGGTTTCCAAGATAGCCGAAATACGGACTTTATCGTATGCCAGCCTCCTTCTTTAAGGCAAACTAAGTCATACATTTTACAAGTTAAAATACATCAAAAGCTTTAAAGGTCTAAATTTCTCTACACTCGTGGAAATATTTGATTTATATGCTACAAGCATAGGACGCAAAGTAAGATTTCGAATGTTTATGATACATTTTAAGTTTTGGATACATTAGCCAATTTTAGCAAGCATGTAACAAATTTCAAAGATTTCGTTATTCAGAGTGTACATATTCATGAGTCGCACAGAATCTTCCAGATAGATTTTATCCCTCTTTTCTTCATGCCTTCGTGGTGTAACGGTACCACACTCGGCGCGTATTCGAAAGTCTAAAATCGAGTCCCGGTGAGGGCACTGCTCATTTTTCGTGTTTCCGACTTCAAAATAACCTAATAAATCTACAATAGGGCCCGAAATAAAAATGTGGTGGATGATGATTCTTCACCACCAGTATTTGGCGATTGGGAAAATATCTTACATACACCCTTTTTTTAAAGGGCCACTAGGGATTGGGTGTCTAATCCCTAGTGTTCCTTTAAAAAAGAGTGTATATAAGATATTTTCTCTTTCTTCCAGCATGCCTTCGTGTTGTAACGGTTAGCACACTCGTCGCGTATTCGAGAGGTCCAGGGTTCGAATCCCGACGAGGGTACTGTACACTTTTTATGTCTCCTGCTTCAAAATGACCTAATGTCTCTCTGCACGTTTAGTGTTTTTCGTAATGCGTTTCTGAATAAAAATGCTCTCATCATATGGTACAGAAGCTAATTTATTGTTTAATAATTACTTTTATGTAACTTGCTACAAATTTAGTATCTAATAATATTTTACATATGGCGGTACCATTAATCAATTAAAACACCACTTTCGCTTTTGCTCCATGAACCTTTTCTATAAATCTTCGTTTTAAGCTAGTGAAAGGCAGGGAAAAAATTACCCAAGGCATTAAATTCTCTCTGAAATTCCTCCTAATTTTTTGTTTCTAATTCCTTAAATCACTGGGTGTACTCTGCATCCACATTAAATTTTAAAATGGTAAAGAATACGAAACATTCTCCAGGGAAATCAGGTATTACAATTGCCTTCAAAGCATTTGCATTAGTGAAGTGTACTAATATAGCATACTATAGAACGAATAAAAAAACAGGCCGAATGCTATTGTAAAAAAAATTGTATGGGAGGCATTGCGTGAAAGCAAACATTAAAAGGGAAAGGAAATAACGTTTACTGCTAGAGTTGCAATTAAAAATATAAAAATGATGAATGTGAAAATATGGTACTAGAGAAATTCGATATTATATCAGATTATTAAGAAGAGCCGTACTACAATAATATACTCAGTGACCAAGCAAAATTTGTATAAGGAAAATGAGATGTGGATTCATTGAATAAGGAGCACGAAACTGTAGGCACGGCTTCAATCTATGAAATACCCTTTTATTCTCCGATGAATTTCAGTGTTTTATGATACTTCCACCGGCGGAAGAAGCTTGAAGTTCTAAGATCCGTGCGAGAATGACAAGGATGTTTCCGACGTCAGGTATTGTGCTACAACTTATAAGTTTTCATTTAATGAACCCGTTTCTCAAATATATGCAAATTCTATATGGAAGATCATGCGATAAATTAGCTTCCTTTTCAATCTTATATTTACTTCCTCTAGCACCTCATTCATTCATCATTATGATTGGTACACGTCCACTGGCATTCGCGATTTTCCTTCTATCATAACATCTTTCTCTTTCTCTCTCTCTCTATATATACTTATATACGTGTGTGTATTTTATTTTTTTTAGGGGGGGGGGGGGGGGGTAAAATGAAGTGAGAAAATTTTTTTTAC